>JAUPMG010055550.1:0-13729 GCA_031762675.1 Pachysandra terminalis | reverse complement strand
TAGGACTCACTGATCTTGCTTAGTTATATTTGTTTTCTATTTCCTTTGCTTGTATCAGTACAACAATTACGTAGACTTATTTACTTTATTGTAATATTATTTGCTTTGTCTATGCATGTTTTCTTGGATATATTGACACGCGTTGTATGTTTCATTTCAGAATATGTATGCTTTCCTATATAGGTATATTTGCTTCATACATATTTTGTTTGAGTGTTATCTGTCCCTATAGTAAAAGTTAGCTGATTAGCACACATGTGAATGCACACACCCCTTTGAACATCAATATCCACTGTTTTACCCCATTGGGATTAGGACTGAGTCTAGATAGGTATATCTGCTATGTGATTACAATGGGATGTCGAACTATTCTGCATGTGTTTATAGGCATATTATTATGCATGTTGTAGTTTGACTGTGCACTGTGATCATTGGTAGATCTTTATGAGTGTACATCTCAAGGAGGTTAAGAGATTGTTGATTTTATAGTAAAATCCTAAAACCAACTTCTAGATCCCTTCGCATGCACACAATACCCTCGTAGGTATACCTGATTTTGTGTGCATGAGTTAGTACGTTGCTTTGGTTGTGAGGCTTATAGTATCATCTAAGCCCATTAAGCAAGCAAGCTTACCTTGGTTTGTCCCCCCATATAGGTATATCTCCTTGTCACTTTCTGACAAAAAGTGGGAGAACCAGGTACTCCTCCCATATTCTGTGTTTGCTTGTAGGTATTGGTAAATTTTTTGATGCATGTCCATCAAAGTATAGGGGAGTAGATCCAAGAGCTAAGGGGGAGCACGGAGCGTGCCTTGAGTCATATTTTTTGTATCTTAGCTATAGGATTCTGATTTTGAATTGAGTTGTGTTGTAATAGGTAAGTTTTGTGTATGATTCAATTTTGTAAAGTCTAGTGTAGTACCTAGGCCAGGTATTTTTGTCACAAATTGGAAAAAGGGGAGATTGTTATTATCATAGGAAAATCCTTGACATCTTGTCAAATTAGTGACTTAGTCCTTCTGTGTCTGTTTATGCTCTCAAGTGAAGATCAAAACCGGCGTGGACCCAAGGAAGACCAAGCTATAGCAGTCACATCTGTTGGATGGCCCCCTAGCCAAGGTAAGTATCACGTAGTATACACTAGACAACCCTTAGAAACCCAATGGTAAACTAGTATAATTGACTTAGATTCAAAGGAGCTTGAGTGCCATTTACACTTAAGGGGCATTCAGCAGAACACGACCATTTGGACATAATGTTTGGACAACCGAGTACTGACCATTGTTAGTCGACACTAACCGTGGATGGCCTTTGGGGAAAAGATCTTAGATTTTGGTATATTGGGTTTTCCCAAGGCCTGGTCGGCCGGTGGAGGCCCAATCGGTCCCGATCGAGCAATTGTCCTCCCAATCGCAGAACAACACACTGCTGTTCTGCAGACCCTGAAGCTACCCGGTCGATTGAACTTTTTGGTCCGATCAACCCATGGTCGACCGGATTGATCCTCTCGACGCGCCCAACTGGGTAAAGCCCTCGGGCTTACCCAAGGCTCGGTCGACCAACTGAATGGTCCGTTCGACCAGAAGCTGAGGATTTGGAATACTCTAGCCGTTAGACTTTCCAATCCAGGCAATTGGGATTCCCAAGTCAACAGGACACTTTTTTGTGGGTTGGCCGGGAATTAGACGTTGGGGCTTTTATTATAAATAGAACATTATGTCTCTTTCCTTAACACTCGAATAGAGAATCCAAAAAACCCTAATAGATTAAGGAGAGCTGAAAAATCCCTAAGAGACTATTAAGAGATCAGCCCCCCTCTATCTTCTTCCCACTTGCATGGTTTGAGTATTCCATACTTATGTTGCAGAGAAGGTGGATTGAGACAAATCCTCAACCTTAGAAGTGTAGAAACCTATAGGTAAATTCACACACACACACACACACACTATATTGGGATATAAAGCCCTTGCCCTCTTTGTGAGCCATCCATTGGAGGATCTACAACAAAGAAGCGGAGCGAGGATTCGTGCAAGAAGATCGGGCTTCGAGCGCTTCATCGAACTTGCATATTGGCAAATCATCTTGTAACAAGTTCTCATTGTTTTTAATTTTATTAAAGACCTATATGGTGGATGTAGATTGGTAGCAATAGAACCACCCAAAAAGAAACTTTGTTTCAAGGTAAGCCAAGTTGAAAACCTCATTGTAATGATTGGAGGTGCGTTGTATGAAACTTCAATTTTAGTGGTTGTGTAATAACCTAAACAAAAATAATTTAAAATTTTAGTAAATAGTTGTCATGTTTGACTTTGACTTATGATTGGTGGGTTGTACTATACGAAACTAGGTGCAGTACACACAATCATAACTTTCTTAAGTTATAACATGTGGCTAGGATTTTGTAGGAATCTTTAATATAAATTAATGGCTAAGAAGTAACAAAGAATTAGAAACAACTCTTTATTAGAAGGAATTCAAATTAGAAAGTGAATAATAACTAACCAACTAAGACTAGGATACTAATTCAAAGGTGGACAATTAGAAACAACCCTGCATTAGAAGGAATTCAAATTAGAAAGTGAATAATAACTAACCAACTAAGGCTAGGATACTAATCCAAAGGCTGAGATTCGAATAACCTGATCAAAGGGTAGAGAATTAAGCTTCTAAATTCTAGATTAGTAAGTTCCTAGGAATCTATATAAACTCTAGGACTTACTGAACAATTGGAGATTGATCCATTGCTTGGAGAAGAAGGAAGAAGAAGAAGAAGAAAAAGGTGTGATTCTCGAACACCAACCAATTTCCAAGGCAAGTATTCAAGTAAAGCACTATTTTCGATTTGAACTAGGTGTCCATGTTATATTCTCTAAGTATGACATAGTCTATTATTATGTCTACTAATTTGTTCATAAAATGAACTCTAAATATGACTTTTCTGGTTTTTATACCATGATATGATCAAGTTGATTAAGTAAGATTTTGAGTAAAGTAATTATTGCGTTTTGTGCGGATTTATGAGCTAAGTAATGTTTGTTAATAAGGTTTTGTGATAAAAGGATGAGAAGGATTGAAAATAAGTTTTTGGCAGAACCGCGATGTTCGGCAAACCACTCAGTATACCGAGAAACCCATAGGAAGTTTGGCAAGCGCTCGGCATATCGAAAGGTATACTGACCCACAACTCTTAGAAATTTGGTAACTGGCCAAGCTGCCGAAGGACTGTCGGTATACTGAAAGGTATACCAAAAAGCCCACAAACCAAGGAAATGAGTTATTGGTTGAGATACCGAAAGGTATGCTTACTAAAAAAATACCACCCCACCCTTCCCCCCCCCCCTACCCACCCACCAAGTTTGATTTTTAGATTCTCCTGCCCGTTAGGAACACAACAAAACAAATTTTAGGTGATTCTGATAAGTATAAGTATACACAAAGTTATGGCCAAATAATCAAAGAGACGTCAAAGTTGAAAACACAGAATTGTTCAATGTCCAAGTTGCCAGGGGGGGGGGAGGTTCGGTATACCGAAAATCTCAGGGGAGCCTCACGGGAGACCTAGGGTATACCGAAAAAAGTGAAAGCGCTCCGATTGTTATGAAATTTTGCATGCATGTTTAATATGACCATTTGAGACTACCTATGAAGTTACAATTTGAATTTGATCATTTATTTGCATTTATGACTTGTTGAGGGAGAATTTTTATATTTGCTGGACAGGTGATATTTCGATATCCCAATAGACTAGATTTCTGTTTTACCCAAGGTGAGGGATAGGCCTTGTATGGAGTTCCCAAGAGACTTGTGGTAAGATGATAGGTGAGGGAAAGTTTACATTGGTGAGGCCAGATATCTAAATCATAAGAGTGAAATCATGTTAGTAGATCGGCTAATGTATGGTTCACAAGGGAAGGTTCACATTGGTGAGGCCCTAGGATGAGTCTCCATGATCGAAAATAAGTGAGGGAATTGTGCCCTCTAGGTCGAAGCCCCTAGAAACTATGTTGCACACATAAAATAATCCTATATCAAAACCTTGTATAAGGGGATGTAATTTACATTGGTTGGACATATTGAGTATATGGATTGAGATCGGGTGTGAACATAAAATATTCGAATGCTAAATAACATACATATTTGTGTATCATATTTTTGTGAATGAATCATATGTGGTGATTATATTTATTGTTGCATGAGCATGCCTTCATTCATTAACAATTGAACCAGCATATTGTATTGCACATCTCACTCATATCATTATTTGCATATACTAACTATTATGTTTTGTCTATGGATTACCATTGAAGAGTGGCATTGTCCCTAATTCAATCTTAAATACTGTTGGACTTGTTTATTTACTAAGCTAGTTTAGCTTACGCTTTCGAGCACAACATATTTCAGGACTTATAGATGATGGACAACAGGACCATGAGGACCGAGATGGAGGATATGAAGATGATGAAGATATTAGAGGACTTTATTTGATGGTTTGAGTAGAACTTGTAGTAAGGATTATTTTCTGTAATTTAGTGCTTATTAGGTTTGATGTTCAATAGTTAATAGGGATTGATTTAAAGCATGAGACTAGTTATATTTTATTTCCACTGTTTTCTACTTGAAGATTATTTTGGCTTGAATATTATTCTTAATAATACTATTTTCCAGAACTTTATCTTAAACATTATCTTACTTAATTCAATGATTTGGTAATGTATTGCTTATCCACTTTCATAGGGGTATGGGGTGAGAGTTACAACTTAAATTTGGGGGTCCAATGAGATTTTCAAGTTTAGGATGTGACAGGTTGGTGATGTGCCCATTGGAAAACTAGACAAGTGAATACCTTAGGACCGTTCAAGGTGACCTAGAGAGTGGACGTAGGCCAGCGTGCTGAACCACTGTAAATCATGCATCTCTTATGATATCTTGTATTATTTATTGATAGATCTTACATGCTAGAATAATCTGTAGATTGCATGAGTTATTAGTTGATTCAATCTTGTTAAAATTACTAATCAATAGAACATAGACATAGGTTTTAAAGAATAATCAATTCCTCATAAAAGATTTTGAAAACCTATTGTGAGCTAGCAAAATCGGTTAGGGACCTAAAGGACCCTAAAGTTTTGGGAGTCACCACCTACCATTGTTTGGGTGTGATAGGTCACCCATATTGAAAATAACGAAATTAAAGTTTTGAAATAAGTGACTCCATTGGAATAACATGGTCTATAGGAGAGATCATAGGAAATGAGATTTGGTTATGAGAAAAGGAAGGCATGAGGCAACCTTTCTCCTCCATTTTGAAATGGTTATCTACTCCTTAAACTCTTAATCACTCTCCCAAATTTACTGGAAAAAAAAAATAAGAAGAAAGTAACAAGTAACATATGATGCAAATATGAAACTAGAACATAAAGATAAAACACAAGGGATGAAATGGACATCTACATATTAAATACCATGTGAAGTTAACTACTTATACCCAAAAAATGACTAAACAAGAGATTGAATGAAGAAAGAAAAAGTGCATAAAACATGGTTATGTAAAAGATGATGATACTAACACTAAAAGAAGAAATGACCTACATAATGCAAAGATTCCTATGTGCTAAGAAAAAAGAAATAGTTAGAAAATACAAGTATGCATGAAAATGAAACATGGTTATATAAAAGATGAATACATTAATAATAAAAGAAAAATAAAACCTAACATGATAAAAAAAAAAAGATTTATGCAAGTAAAAAGGTTGTTGGAAAAAAAATATTAAGATTAAATAATGACTTAGAAGAACAAAAAGAAAATCTGTGGTATGAAAATCACAAGAAGAAAGTAGCTATGAAATGATAAACATGCATGAAAGGAGAACTACAATGATACAATTAAAAACTTATGAACTATATAAAACTATAATAAGGTAACATAGTTACCTCTGTGTTGGCAAGTAGAAAGACTTGAGTTATTCTTTCTTCTTCTTCTTCAAAGCAAGAGTTAAAGACTTCCTTTCTTCCTTTTGGAGTTTTCTCGAAAAGATTTCCCAAGGATGAGAAAGAAGTATTGAGACTTAGGGCAAGAAAATAAGAAAGATGGCTCTTGATGGATTCCAAGGTGTCTGAGTGAGGAATGAGAGGGGGTGTTTATAGGCCAAGGGTTGAGGTCTTGGGTTATTTTTGGGATTTTGAAAATGGTAGTTGGTCTTTTAGGTAGGATAAAGCTTTATAAAAACTTTGTCTTTTATGAGTTCTGGCTTTAAAATGTGTGAAACTAAGGGGTAAAAAAGTTATTGGTTAAGGGTTATGTATAGAGAATTGATATTGGTGGATGGCATAAGAGGTAAATAGCATTGAGTCAAGAGCCATTGACCAAAACTCCTCTTAATATGGATGGAGATGCATCTGTCTTTGAACCTCAAAAGTTGATGCCAAAATGGTGAAAGAACTTGGGATGGTTGTGTGAATTAATGGGTCAAAAACCAAAGAATGCCTAAAATGTGAAAGGATTTGGTGGTTGTGAGAATTAATAGTTCATGGAGCAAAGACCAATGCCAAACATTTAATTATAGACAGCACCTCTTTATACCAAAAAATTGTCGACCACCACTTTCTTGAGTTATAAAGACAATGCCAAAAAGAATAAAAGATTTGAGATGTGTGTGATGAGGTGGATTGGGTTTGTCTTTTTGTATTCTTTTTGGGCCTACTACATGGACTATGTGGATTGGGGTTATCTTAAAGAATTCTCATTGGCCAATCATTAAAAAACGGGTGCCCAATTAAGTGAAAAGCCCATTATATGTATGTTTGCCAAATGAGTCCAAACCATTATATGTATGTTTGCCAAATGAGTTCAAATCATGATAAATCTTATTTTTAAAGCTCAAGTATCAAAGATGGGTTAAAACATGGTGGATCTTGATCATTATAAAAGATTGGTAGAAAGGTAAGGGTATTTTGATCACATAAAAAAGTTGGGTCATGGAAGTAAAGGAATATGGATCTAGATCAAAGTTTGAATCTTCTCATGAAAAGTTCAGGTGCGCAAAATTGGGTGCTAACACGTATTCACCCCTCTAGGACATCTCATCTACACTTTCAACATCCAACTAACGGGACCATTTCCAAATCGGAATACATAACGTGTACTTGATCTTCTTTTGTGAAGATCATTAGCATAACTTGCATCAACAAACCCATGCATTGATTCCAAGTCTTGCTATATGTGATAGCATAATTACTAGTGCCTCTTAAATATCAAAGCACCCACTTTCCAGCTTCCCAATGTGCCTTACCCGAATTTGCCATAAATTGACTTAGAACACCAACTATATAAGCAATCTTCAGTCTAGGGAATACCATGGCAAACATCAAGCTTCCTACCAAGATAGCATATGGAAACCTATCCATATTCTTCATTTCATCTTCCATCTTTGGGCATTGCTCTAGAGACAATTTAAAGTGTGCCGCTACTAGTGTTTTAACAGGATTTGCTTTACTTACGCCAAACTTTTCAAGCACCTTCTTCACAAAGCTCTTTTTGTGAAAGTGATAGTGTCCCATTTTATTAGATCCCTTTGTATTTGCATGCCAAGAATATGTGATGCTGGTCCAAGATCTTACATTTAATAAGACTTGCTCAATTGTTCCTTGAATTCACTAATCTTGACTTTTTCCTTTCCAACTAGTAACATGTCATCAACATACAATACTAACATCAAAAAAGTATCGTCTTCAAAGAACTTCAAGTAGACACAATGGTCATATTTACTTCTCTCGTACCCAAGATTTTTCATGAATGAGTCAAACTTCTCGTACCATAGCCTCGATACTTGTTTCAACTAATACAAAGACTTCTTGAGCTTACAAACAAGGTTCTCCTTGCCTTCTTCGTTAAAACCTTAAGGTTGTTTCATTCACATCTCTTCTTCAAGATCACCATGTAAAAATTCCATTGTCACATTTATTTGCTCATGTTCTAAGTCAAACTTGACAACAAGAGCAAGCACAAACCAAATAGACTAACTTCAAAACTGGTGCAAAATTTCAAGAAAGCCAATACCTTCTTATAAAAAAAAAACCTCGGTAACTAACCTTGCCCTATATACTTCAACTTTACCGTCAATGCCTTTTTTGATCTTGTAAACCCATTTGCATCTAACCGACTTTCTTGCTTTCGGCAGCTGCACCAAATCCCATTTTATTTTTTATGAAGAGCATGTATCTCCTCATCCATAGCTTGCTTCCAACTTCTAAAGTCATCATTTTCAATTGCTTCATTGAATGTGCTTAGATCTCCATCTACCTTTATCACTGCTCTCATTGTAATGGGATTCACACAATCCTTGAAGCGTGCCAGTAAACGATTCTCATGCCTGGGATGATTTTGTGATGGTGTTATGATGATGCTTGATCAACATTCTCATCATGATCTTCAATCTCCTCATCAATCTCACTAGTAGTATGCTCAATGGGATTATCATTTTCATAAATTGAATGCCTCGGTTCAATTTCAAAATGCTCAATCTCATGTGGATTTTCTTTCTTAGATTTTTTTGCATGTATTTGGCAAGAACCCGACACTTATCAAAGTCAACATCTCGACTAATTATAATTTTGTGATAAATCAGAACCCACGAACGTTAACCTTATATGCTCTTGCCTTAGCCAACAAAAACACACTTCTTTGACTTGGGGTCAAACTTGTTTTGTAAACAACCAGGAATTAGAGTATAAGCATCACAATCAAAAATTCTTAAATCTGAATATAATCATAAGGAGTTCCGGACCATACCTCTTGTAGTATTTTCTCATGCAATGTTAGCGACGGAGACCAATTGATGAGATAACAAGTCATATTTACTGCATCAGCCCATTACTCTTTGCCAAATCCTGCATTGCTCAATACACGTTGAGCATGCTCCATCGATGTCTGGTTTATGCGTTCAGCCATACCATTTTTTTGTGACGTAGGAACAACGATGTTATGTACAATGATGCCTTCATCCTTGCAAATTCTCAAGAACTCATTTTTCTTTTACTTCATGCCATTATCCATCCGAATCACCTTAATACACCGCCCGATTTATTTTTCAACTTTGACCTTGAAATGCATAAATGTCATGAAAACCTCATCTTTAAATTTCAAGAATGTGACCCACGCCTTCCATGAAAAATCAGCAATGAAAGAAAAAAATTATAATGCACCTCCATATTGTGGAATTAGTGATGGCCCCCATACATAGGAATGCATGTAATCAAGTATACCTTTACTTGTGTGACTTATGTCCTTGAAGCTTCTTCTATGGCGCTTACCATAAACACAATGTTCACAAAATTCATTCTCATCAATTTTCAACTTGGAAATAAGATCCTCCATCAATATTTTCATACTTTTTTCACTCATGTGACCAAGCCTCCTATACCATAACCGAATTGGAAGATCATCATCTTCCGGTACTATGTTTGTATCGTCTACCACCGTACTTCCAAGTAACTTGTATAAGTTACCAACCCATATGCCTTTCATGATACTATGTTTGCATCATCTACAACCATAATTCCAAATATGTGATGTTACAATGATATGCGAAACCTCATAAATTTTCTTTGATCTTTCCTCTGTTTCTAACTTCAATGATTGAATAATTTGTTCAAGTCCTTCGATCTCGTTCTCTTTATTCTCAAGGGATTTTATGATGATGACTTCTTCATGCTTCTTCTCTTATAATTCTTGAGAACTGCTGGTAAGTTTGTCGAGAGTCTGATTTCTTTGAACTTCGAGCTCCGCTCTCTACTGAAAACAAGAGAGAGTCTTCCAAATCTAAAAAATGAGTCTTCAACCATTCAATATTGAAACCAAGACTCTCTACATTCCAAATGAGTGCTTTCCAATTCTCAAGATCTTCCGTTGATAAAGACCCAAAAGTTTTCTTCGACATCATGTCAAAAAAGGTACACAATTCTTGATACCCTCTTCTCCTTATGTATGAAGAAGGAACTCGTGTCTTGTCCCAGATATCACCATATACTTCAAAAATGGCATCCACCCACTTTGATAAATGTTCAAAGATCATGTATTCTCCTTCATATAGAATAGTTCATGGAGATGAGAACTCAGATCGCTTTCTTTTCTTTAGCTTGGGTTCAAAAAATGTTGAATGAGAAGAAGTCCCAGCAGTAAGAGTACTTTCGACAGTAACAACCGTTGAAACAGGGGATACGGCCTTCCGAACAAGAAAAGCTTATATCCCCGAACATGTAATAATGAGGATATTTGACTCAAAAATTCTTGAAGAAGAAGATATATTAATGATTTTTTGTCCAATAACAGTCTAAGTAATTTCTTGAGAAAAGGATGGACTAACACCTGAAGAAGTCACTTCCGTTCTTAAAGTAAGAGGAATCTCTATGGAGACTTCGACCCTTGCAATCATAACATTCATCTCAAAAATTTCAATTGGAAGAGTTGAGACTCTGAATCTTAAGGAATGAGTATTCGAAATATTCGTTTCTGAAGTAGCAATATTCGAAGCCTTAGTATTCGAAATGGTAACATTCAAAATATCGGTATTTGAAATATCAACATTTAAAGTAACAACATTTGAAGTCTCGATCATTGAAGGCTCAGTCAATGTTGCTTCGACAGTAGGAGTCCCAATCTCTGAAGTTTTTGTAACTTGAAGGGGAGAGTTATTGACATCCATAACAATTCTTGAGTCTACAGAAGGAGATACTTCTGTGGTAACAGAAACTTCAAGAAAAGAGATGACATTGGTAATTAACTCTAAAATCTTAGGAGAAGAAGGAAGAATTTTTGGTACAGTCTATGGAATTGATGTTTGAACTTGTAAGGGAGAAGTGACAATGGAAGAAGAAAGAGAACTTAAAATAATCATTCCTTCGGATGCAGAAATTGGAACATCTGATAGAACTTGTTCTTCTTCAATTTGGATGTCATTCTCTAAAAAATCTCCTTTGTCGACTATATCTTCATTTGCCTCTTCTGATTCGTCTTCGTCATATTCTCCATCTTCTTCATCTATATCTTCTTTAGAATCCAAAACTTGAACTGAAGTCTTTTGCTGAACTAGCATTTGTTCTTCTGACTGAATTGCCTTTTATGCTTTATCTTGAGCTCTATAAATTGAAATCTCATTTATAAAAGCATCAAAAGTCATAAGACTGACATCAGTCAGCCCTGCTTTATCGAATCCATGTTTTCTTCTCATGTGTTTAACAACCTTTTCAGCATCTTTCTTTCTCTTTTTTTAATGCTTCTGGAGGAAAATCAGCATCTACACCCGCCGCTATTTTGGAAGTTCTTGAAAATATTGTGTGAGTTGCTGCAACATTTGAAGTGCAGGAAATCTTAAAGAAAAAGGAGAAGAAATTAAACAAAAATGAAATTTGAAGAAGGAATAATTACCAAGGATAATGAATCTTTGGCCTTAGAGAAATTTGCCAATTCTGTTGCTGAAAAAAGAGGCTTCGTTTTAGGTAACTCTTTTACTGGCTTCTTACCTACAAAAAACAAATATGTGGAAACAAGTATAAGTATTCAGAATGAAGAGAATTTGAAATGAAAATTTCAAAATCCTACCTGGTGAAGTTGTTTTTGAAGATGAAGTGCCTTTTTCTTTAGGCATGATGATAGTGAGAGGAACAAGGTCATCTCGCTTCTTACTTTTCCCACCTTGTTAATCAAAGTGTTGTTAACAATAGTTTGATCAAATCAGAGGAATTCAAAAACAAAGTATAAATGTTATACTTATTGATCGAGGTAGAGGAGCTTTGTCTTTCGAACTTGCCTTGTGTGAAGGCTTTGGGACATGACTCCTTGAAGTTTAGGGAGTTGGACTTCTCAAAGTCCCTGTAGCCTAGCTACCAATTGGAATCTCTCTGCTCGAAATTCTATCACTTGAAGAAGAAGTTTTGGTAGGCAAACGAGTACTCTTTGAAGGATGAACTAGTTGTTCTTCTCCTTCTTCTTGTTCATTTTCAACATCAAGAGTGGTTGATGGAGTTTGTACTCGAACAGAAGAGTTGGGATAATACTCATAATGAGTAGGCTTAGAAATGTCTTTCGAAGCAGCATAGGTTTTCCCAAGAGTTTTCAGCTTTTTGTCCTTTTTGAAAATGTTTTGGCGAGTAAGAACAACTTCGCTTTTGAGAAATTAGTCAAACTCTAATAGAAAAAGTTGCCAAAACTCAACCCAAGACTTTGACACACCACCCTTTCTCGAAGGAGTGACCATAATAGCTTCAAAAAAATCCAAGCACAATCTGAAGCCTTTTGTAAATAGAATCTTTGCCTAGTATTTCGAGGATGAGGAATGATGGTAGAAGTCAGTATAGGAACTGTTTGATCCAGCTCAAATTTCCTCATTACCCTATGAGGATGGTAATGAAAGGCGCTTGCAAAATCTGCTTCCACCATACCTAGAACATGACCAGGATGAATAGTGACCAAGTATACTTGCGCTTCCCTAGGATGAAGAGAAAAGCCTGGAACTGGCAGAACGACATCCTGGGAGCCCATCATTAGATAATCAGCTCCAATAATCCTTCGAGCATAAGGTCTGCACTCGAACTCATGCTCCTTATCCAAAACATCAATCAAGGCAACTTCCATATTTGGAGAATGAATTACCTAGAACGCAGCTCAAGGATGAGGACCATCTGGAGCTCGTTTAATAGATCCTCTATAATCAGAACTGGAGCATAATTGGGATAACATTCCCATAAGGAAAACTGAAGGAAAACGGTGTCAACAACCGTCTCGACTATTCGACCTCCTCTTGACCTAGCTTGATCTTCTACCATTAGGTCAAGATTTTGGTATAGATTGCCCAAAAACAAAGGGGCTAAAGGAACTTTGATTCCCCGAGCCAATCTTATGGCAAGTGGGAACACTTTCTCTTGAATCTTGTCATGAGGATAACTTTCTAGGACAAAATGAGACAACCAAGCGGTAAGAAACGCCTTTAAATAAACAGGGCCATTTCTCCTAGTACCAAGAACAGTGGTGAGTATATTAGAATTCTTCTCTCCAAAAGAATCGAATCCATCCATTAAAGGTTGGTCAAGACCTGCTGCCTTTAGAAGCACCTTTCCCAAGCACACTTTTCTTCTTGGAATACTCTAAACCATTAATTAGACCCTTCATGGTCTCTTGTTCTTTATGAAAAAGGATGTTGACTGGATGAGTGTTATGTAATGACCTAGAACCCTTAATAATTTTTCCCTTTATGTTTTTGGTAATTAATTGTTTGTTTTAATTATTAATTAGACATAAGGTATAATTTTATATCATTAATTAGACTCAGGGTGTAAATTTAACTAATTAATTAAGCTTGGGGGTTCAATCTGTAATTATCTGCTTTTAGGGGGGTAACTAGTGTAAATAAATTAGTTTGAATTGGTTCAACGCACAACTGTGCATTGAACTGATTTTGTGGATGGGGGATTACTTGGGTTTTGTTGGTGTCGTTGAGCGAGAGATTGTAGGGGGTGAAGGTAATCCCCACATCTTCTCCCATAGGGGTTCGTTCAACCATAGAGAAAGAGTTTAGAGAGCTTGAAGGAAGAAGAAAGGGACTGAAAATTTCTGGGTTCTGTTTTGGTGGTGTTGCAGAGAGATCGTGAAGAAGAAGAAGACAAGGGAGAACTACTTCGTGATCTGCTGTGTGATCGTTCTTCACTTTGATCTTCTGTTTATACAAGTAAGTAGCTT
>JAUPMG010055529.1:0-13729 GCA_031762675.1 Pachysandra terminalis | reverse complement strand
GGTGGGATGGTGGTGGTTGTAGTGGGGTGGTGTCGGCGGTGGTGGGGTGGTGGTGATGATGGTGGTGGTGGTGGTGGTGGTGGTGGTGATTGTGGGGTGGTGGTGGTGATGGTGTGGTGGTGCGGGTGGTGGGATGGTGATGACGGTGGGGTGGTGTTGGCAGTGGGGTGGTGGCGGTGGTGGGGTGGTGGTGGTGGTGGTGGGATGGGGGTGAGGGTGGTGGGGTGAAGGGGTCCTTTTGGTATTTACAAATTTGCCATCAAAACGCAAAACTCATTCCTAAAATCTAGAATCAGGTTCGGACCTGATTCTGAGGTCATGTGCATTTTTCAAAACTCATTCCAAGGTTTGCTAACCAAACATCAATTTTTTTGTGGGAACTCATTCCAAGCGTTGGAATGAGTTCCGAAAATGGGAGCCAAACGACACCTTAGTTTGACTTGTGCAAGCTTCTGGAAATAATAGAACTGGTTCACAAATCATGAAATAAAGAACCCTGCAATCAGTCACCTGAGATATTAATAACCTTCGAGGGATAAGCTCCTCATGACGCCGGGCACAAAACTCCCAAGAACAAATCTAGAAAGGAAGAAGAAAAGAATGAAAAACAAAGATGGTTTAAATCAATATTGTTCCTTTGCAAAGGCATTGTAGCAATGTCTAACCTTCAGAGCTGGAGAGAAAACAATCCGAAGCTGACCATCCCGAACTACACGTAGTTGCTCAAATACACTTTCCTGAATTGCTTTTGCATAGTCCAGTACAATTTGACCAGATGCATTCTGATACTCACGAGGCATATCAACATAAAGAAGTTCTTCCAAAGTACCACTGTCGTACTTGATTTTGCACAGCCTGGGCAGAACCTCAACTGTTGTTTCTGAAAGTACAATAATTATATCAGGATGGCTTGAAGAAAACATTTCAAATACAGGAAAGAATAGAGAACCAATCATTCACAAGCTGGAATTGAGAAATTGGGACACCAAATGGAAGAATGAAAGCAGATGGGTGAAATACCAATAATGAATTAGCAGTTGACAATACAGCCAATCATACAAGTACGACAAGAAGTAGAAAATCCCAAGCAATAGAATTCTTGAATTCCCAAGGGCTAATAACATACCAAAACCGCGGCCAGGCTTGCAATTGCATATTTCGCAGTGCCATAAATCCTGAAAAAGAAAGTTATGATTAAGATTTTGTAAACTTTTAGACTCGTATTTCACTCATTGAAAATTAAGCAAACATCAGGTCTCCTTTACATTTATTGGAATATTAACTCAAATACCAATCAGCCCATGAAAACCTGGAATGCAATATTATGAAGAGAGAAGAATGAACCCACCCAGCCTTAAGCAGAGATTTGAAACATAAATAAACAAAATTGAGTTTCACCAACTAAGACTGTCCTGTTTTGTACCGCTCGATGTCACCAAACATTAAAAAGAATATCATTAGGCTTGCTCTTCTATTTTATTTCTTTGTGAAACACTAGGTTTTCTCTAGCAAACGGACCTGAGGAAATACTCCAGTTGTTTGCCGGCCACTTCCATATAGAGAAACACACCATCTTTTCTTTGCATTGGGAGCAAAGTACTCAGCAACAAATTTCCTCCAAAAATCAATATTGTTATCCTGCACAAAACATAAGCACAATCAGACCTCTATCAGTGCCACAACATTTACTGAAAAAAATTCATCTCCAGAATGAAAAGGTCTTACAGCAGGTCTATGTTGCTGCTGATACATGTAGTGTGTCAAACGCCGAGCGCACGTCCCAGGTTCATACACTGGTTTAGTTGCAGATCGAAGAGGGAAATTTTGCTGCTGTAACTGGGATTGTTGCTGGGGAATTGCCTTTAAAAGTTGCGGCTGCTGCTGCTGTTGTTGTTGTTGCAGCTGTAAAAGGCGCTGCTGTTGCAAAAGCTTAATCTGGGCTGCCACAGCCTGTTGTTGCTGCTGCTGTTGCTGTTGCTGCTGCTGCAGAAACAATGACTGATCAGATTGGTACTCCATTTTGACTGGTGCAAGGCCTCTCAAACTCTGGATTTGTTGTGGCTCCAGTTTCACTGAACTAAGGTTCCGCAAAGATTGCAACTGTTGCTGCTGCCCATTTTGGTCATTAGTCATCTGCGGCTCCAACTTAACAGGGCCAACACCACCTAACCCAGGCCGGATGGATTGATACTGCTGCTGATACTGATGCTGTTGCTGCTGTTGGCTATGAGGAACAGAGAACTGTTGTAGTGACTGCTGACCACGATGAAAGTTCTGCTGCTCAAATTGCTGAGACTGTTGTTGATCTGAACGGTTGCCAGACACATTCAGTAACTGGTTGCCCTGAGGATGACCAGATTTACCAGCATTTGATGTGCTTGACGATGCAAATGACGAGGCCAAGGGATTAAATCCCATGCCATTGCCGATGGTGGAAAGCGGATCAGACTCAGCCCCCGTGTCAATACCTTCATGTTGGAGACACCCTGAACCAGAAATCCCAGAATTCGACCCACCACTTCCAAACGATTGATTGAGAAGGGAAGAAACATTAGCCATATTTCCAAGCAAGTTCATGTTATTATACTGCATACGTGGTGAGACAAGTGAAGGGAAAGCTGTTTGCGGAGGCACTACACCCCCTTGGGCTCCCAAAATGCCAGAGTTCGATCGGAAAAGTGAAGGTGGAATAGACTGGGTGCCACCTACAGGAGTCGGAGGCCCAGATGGCGCCATTTTCCCTAAAAGTACTTATTGAAGTCTCAAAATTTTATCTAATATGGCATGAATTAAGTACTCTCTGCACCAAAGATCAAAACTATGGTATTTAGGCAACAAGGTGAGCGAAACTCGCCATCTTACTTTATCGAGCAAGCAAATTACACTCACATCCAAAGCTCGAGACCTTGCAATTCCCATCATTCAACAATACAAGTGAAGAAGCTTTCTCCCGTAGCATTCGCTGACGAGTAGTATAGAACAAAGGAGTACTAGCAAGGGAAAGAAAAACCAAGAAGTGAGCTCTTGTGTTGAACATCCTAGAATCCCACTAGTTCAGGCCGCGAGCAATAGCTAGAATCTCTGTATAATTTGTAAATATTTAGATCAATCCAACCAAGTACCATTCTGCAACATGCCATGAACAAACAAAAAAATCAACCTTCAACTATCAAATGCAGCATCTGACAATCCCAATCCAAATTTTTTTTTTTTTTTTTGTTCACAACCTTCAAACACCACTTTAATCAAACGAATCAAAATCCTAACTTTATTAACTCAGAAATAGAAAGAAAATATTTTACTAACGAAAACCACTATCAAACAAGAGCCTTAGAATGCAAATTTTACAATTTTTTACACCTTACATCAAAATCATTCAAACCAAGTATCATTCTGCAACATGCCATGAACAAACAAAAAATCAAACTTCAACTATCAAATGCAGCATCTGACAATCCCAATCCAATTTTTTTTTCCCACAACCTTCAAACGCCACTTTAATCAAACGAATCAAAATCCTAACTTTATTAACTCAGAAATAGAAAGAAAATATTTTACTAACCAAAACAACTATAAAACAAGAATCTTATAATGCAAATTTTACAATTTTTTACACCTTACATCAAGAACAGTATAATACAAGAAGATTCACTGTTAACTTAATAACCAACAAACCTCGTCTCAAATGCTCAAAACATCAAAGAAACAACTGCAGAACCAATCGATCAGGCCTTAATTCATGAAACCATATGTGAAATCGACGATGCAGAAACTTCAAATGAGTGCCAAATCTAGGGTTTAAAAGTCGAAATTGAAGCTAAACATTAAAAAAACTATAAGAAAGACACGAAATGAGGACTCACCGGAGTTGGAATTCAGCAGTTCGCAGTCTCTGAAACTCCGACCATTTCGATGGAGCTAAAAGAAAATTCCAAATGAAAACAAAAAAGAAAAAATAAATAAATAAAAACTCTTGAATCTTGTTATTCAGTGGCTTTGAAGATTATCCTTCTAATTTTCTATATTTGTCTTGTGTTCTTCTCTTGAGTCTCTGAGCTTCTTTTTTCTTTATTTTCTTTGTTTTTTTTTTTTTTTATTAAAAGTTTCCTCCTTCTGTTCTACGCTGGAAGAGAGTGTCCTTGCGGACGTCAAAACTGCTTTCAATCGGGTTGAATGGGATTCATTCCTCATTTATAATAAGTCAAATCTTTCTTCTTCTCATGCATGCAGATGCACATGGCATCATCATAGTTCATTCATCCTTCCATCATGGCATTGATCCCTCATCATCGACCAGAAATGGCAATGAGGCCGTAATATCAAAGAAAAACGTTTTTCTTTCCCTTTTAAACGAGGAATCCTAGAAAAGAAAAAACGTTTTCCTAGGCTCCGTTTGGAAAGTTAGTTTAAAAAATAATTTGCAGAAAGTAAAATTTAATTTTCTGAATGACTATGATAGAAAATTTTGATCTAGATTTTGATGTTTGATAAATAAGAAATAATTAAAAAAGTTTTTAATATGTCTATTTTACCCTTCATTATATAAATACAAGAAGAAAGCTTTGGTGATGAAGGGTAGAATGTAAAACATGTTATTCTCTTCATTTTTTTATTCTTCTTTCTCACAATTTTTTTACTTTTTTATCAAAAAATAAAAAAAAATCTTTTTTTTTGCAGTTAAAGGAGTTTAACTAAAATATTTTCTATAAAATCTACACTTGCCGAATATCCAAACATGCATTTTATACATAAAAGTCATCTTTTCTTTATTATTTTACAAAATCAGCTATCGAAACGGAGCTCTAATGGTCTATTTTTAGCCATAGATTTAAAACCAATCAGAATATGACATGTGGGATAAAAAATGTCACATCATTGTTAATGATAAAATGTTTTTGTGTTTGAAAATTTTAAATATATTTATTTATAAAAAAAATAAATATATTTTAAATAAATCTTTACCCCCACATGTCATATGTTGATTGGTTTCAAATCAACTAAGAGGTGATTGTAACTTGAGAGGATCCGAATCCAAAATTGATTAGGCGGTCTACATATTGGTGGCTGACGGGACCACCAAGGTTATTTTTTATTTTATGGTGTAAATCAGAGTTAGATATCTAACATTGACTGATCAGTTGGTTGCATATGTTCAATCAAACTTTTTGGTTAACCAAGTATAATTTTTGTAAAACTTTCCCTTCTTATTGGTGAAAGGTTTAATACACTAGGGTAGCAGTTTTTATTGGTTGTCATCTGAGGGACATTCTGCCACGTGGATGAATGAGCTGACCAATCCAAACCTTCTATTTTACAAGGGACTAGAGTCTATATTAGTCATGTATTCAACATGTTAAGCTATATACAAGTTCTAATAATACATACGTATTAGATTATGCCACATATATCAATAACAGTTCAATTACTTACGTTTTACACAAGGAAAAATGTTGTACAAGGGGAGTGTTTTGTGATAAGATCTGAAAGGATTTCACTCTATGCTGTGATGCTTTGTAAAAGACTTACGTACCCTTTCCTCGGTAAGATGACAATGCATACGGAACATTCGCTAGCAGGCATTGTTCCCATTTCTAAATGTCATTAGGGACCTATGGGTCGGGTCGGATTGGGATAGGGATCATTGAGGCTTGTGGTTTGGTGGGTGTGGATGGAGAGTTCGCTGATCTCTTATCTAAATATACATAGTATGAGGGTCTGCCCTCGTGCAAATCAATCAGGATAAGGATAAGGGAAGGGTTGGTAGGTTCAATATGGAAGATCGGATACGTCGGTTGTGTCACCAATACTCGTGGATATACAAGATTGATCAATTGAGATCATACCGTACATCTTCCTATTGTCCTCGTCTTTCCTCACCTCCACAGCCCTCTTTACCTCTCAAATCTCCTCTCAAATCTCAGCACACCCTCCAACATTCGTAAGATCTGATTATTTGGTTTTGGATACTATCATTTTTGGCTAACAGAGATGTTTGGTTAACATGTATTAAAATGAGTTCTGATCAAATTTTCTATTTTTTTTTTTTACTGTATGATCTTAATTGATCAATTTGTCATTATTACATTTAAAATGATATAATGGTACAAAGATTATGTGTGGCTGTCTGATTTGATAAAAATAATAACTTGTTTAGGCCATATTTTCACCAATGGACCAGATTTTATCATATGGTATGAATCAGTACATGACTTCACAAAAAAGACCAATCATGGTCATGATTGAAGTGATTTCGATCAGAAAATAAGTCAAAATAGCTGTGATGAAAAATTGGTCATGGTCGATATTCGATCGACCGACCACGATCGATGGTCAGTTGCATCACCTTTCGACAGTAACTATATTGACCGTGATCGAGGTCGATCGAACGATCGATATCTCGACCAAAGAAAAGTTGACCATGGTCAACGGTTAGGCATAAACCAGAGGAATCAGGCAAAGAACGTCGGCCATAGATCTTATGACATGTGGCATAATGATAAAAAGATATGTGACCGGCGTCTATAATTACCGTCAAACACATGGCCAAGGAGCAAGATGATAAATAGTTTCCCATTAGAATAATTGAATTACATGAGACAAAAAGTAGATGTTAGTTATTAATTGCATGTGGTAAGGGACATGTAGCATAAATGCTTCAATGTAGTTATTATAACTATCCACACATGTCATATCTTGAAGATGACACATGGTAGAAGACATTAAGGCTACAATGTAGTTATTATAACTATCTACACATGTCATATCATGAAGATGACACATGGCAGTATCTTTTAAAGCTTCAAAGTAGTTTTTACAACTACCTGTTTGTGACGGAAGAAGGAATCTCATATCAAAAAAGCAACTAGCTTCAGAAGTTATAAATACAAGAGCTCGGCAACAAAGAAAGGTCTCCACAACAAATCAACTCGAAATTAAAGTTACACATAACTTAGTCTCTGATCCCCAGCGATCATTAGTTAGCCCTTAGTTTCTGCAAGAATTCAGCTGCACCTACTGCTTACTTCGAACTAAGAAACTTTTAGAAGATCTCTCTAGTCGGTAACGAAGGAATCCCAGTCGGGAGATTCAATAGTCCCTTGCATGCTGATTTGTGCACCCTTGAAATAGTGTAATCACGTCCCACAATCAGAGCCCAAAGAACTGCCAAAGGTTTTTTATATATTACTTCTTGTCTTTCCAATTAGAAGGTTTACCTTCTAGTTGTATGTTAACTTATGTTCTAGTTGTTTTATATGAAAGTGCTATTGACACGTAAGATCAGTATTTCTGGTTCAGCAACTGATCCTTCGAGATTGGGAACCACACAATCTTCTGACTCAAAATCGGTTACACATCGATCAGCTTACATTAAAAACTAACTTACACAGTTTGATTCACACTATCTTTCTTCAGGTGAATTTGTAAAAGTTCTGGCACGCTCGCACCCCTTCGGCCTCACGATCAAAAGATACCAACATTCGACCGGAAAAAGTGTAGATTTGTTTTTTTGGACCAACATAACTAACGGAAAAAAATTTAAAAAATTTAGTCAAAACTCATTTTAAAATATGTTAACCAAACATCTATATTAAGTCAGAACATGCTAACCAAACGCGACCAAAAAACCTTCAAAACTAGTTTCTAGAACGAGTTTACAGAACTGATTCTTGGAATGATTCGTGATCCAAGGTTCAAGAAAGCCTTTCTTTTCTTTATTTTTTTTATTATTATTATTTATTTTTCTCAAAAGAAACTTGCTTGTTAATAATTTATTCTTTGTTTTTTTCGGTTTCTCAAGGACTATTCTTCTAAGGTACAGTCGAGCGCCAAGGTGGGGACTTCTCTCAAAAAAAATTTGCTGCATCCACAAGCATTCGAACCCGAGACCACTTGCTTAAGCGGCCAGAGCCCCTTCCACTCAAGCCAATTGATTTTGAACCTACGTCGGTAATTAACCAAAAGAAATTAAAGGTTAAGGGGCATTCTCGTAGTTTTTCTTATAAACCAAGGTTCAAGTTATGATATATTCCCAATAGAATATCAACTGACGCTCAAACAGAAATGGCTTATCCGGAATTTTTTTTGTAAAACTCGTAACTTTGATTTCTTTTGGTAAAAAAGCTTGTGGCTTTGATAGATCAACGGTTGCTTTTGAATAAAATATTAAGAGAAGAGTTTATAAAGTCCGAAACTTGAGAATCGTCAGAAGGACCTTAAGGCTGTGTTTGCCCCCGGCTTCTATAAATACTTATTGCAGCTTATAGCTTCTATAAGCATTTTTTAAATTAAATGTGTTTGGCAGTGCTTATGGGTAAGTGCTTACCCATAAACAATAAAGGAAGGCTACTCATAAAAAGAAGCTGCTCTCATGCGCTAAGCTATTTCACAACTTTATTAATACTTTTAAAATACATATTTTAACCCTAACTTTCATAAGCACTTAAATAAATGTTACTAAAAACTTTAATAATATTTTTATAATACCTATTTTACCTCTAAACTTTCATAAACACTTAAATAAATGTATTTACCAAACACTATTTTCTTCAAATAAGCAATTTATTGTTGTTGGGGATAAGTTGCTCAATGGAGCACTTATCTAATAAGTGCTCATCCATAAGCTCAAGTTGGGCCAAACGCAGCCTAGGTGTTACTCGAGTTGAACACGTAGCATATTTTCGATGATTAAGACTCGCCACTTAATGGGACCCACCACTGAAATCATATGGTTAAAATCTTTGCTTATGCTTACTCAAATCTCCTCAGTGGGACCCAAGAAAATGACAAGTCGCTTTTCTTTAAAACAGTATGCCACGTAGTCAAACCAGAAGAAAAAGAGAGAAAGGGTGAGAGAGAGAGAGGCTGATCCTGTGTAACTCAAGTAATAAGAAGATAAAAAAGTAAGAAATAGGTCAATTCAGACGGCTGAGATGATTCCTAGTTTAGAAGGGTACAACACAAGTCATCTCGACCGTTCAACAACAAATGCATAAAGGAGCAGTACTGCTGCAGGGCTGTAATCGGGTCGGATTCGGGCTGGATCCATCATGATCCAAATCCGATTCCAATTTAATTCAAGGAGATCTGAATCCGATTAAAGATCTGATGGATCTTTAATATGAGTAACCGAATCCGAGTTCGATTATATTTATGGTTCGAATTCGACTAAGATCCAAATCTGATTATATATTCAAATTCAGTAATAAAAACGTTTAAGAATGAAATAATTAACAAATTATTTAAAACACAATGCAATGCAAATAGATTGTCAAATATTGGATAATATAATTTAATTTAAATTAAAAAAATATCCTCAAACAAGAATACAAAAGGAGAAAAAATGCTACACATATATGTTAGTCTAATCGGATTCGAATCTTAATTGGGTCCGACATATACTAAAATCTGAATCCAGATCCGATTATAAACGGATCCAATCATTCAAATCCAAATCCAATTTGACACCATCAAATCGGATAAAGATCTAATTTAATTTGATAAATTTAAATAAATTCGAGTCAATATTAGATCTAGATCCTACCCATTGCTAGCTTCCTGTTTTTTAATCCAATACCATAAAGGAGCAGTTCTATTTTATCCATAATGTATAAAGTGATTGGCGATCGTTAGATCACACTCTAAGGCTGCGTTTGGTCCAACTGGTACTTATGGATAAACATTCATTGGATAACATTAAGCAACTTATCCACAGCAACAATAAAATGCTTATTTGAAAAAAATAGCGATCGGTAAATACATTTATTTAAGTGCTTATGAAAGTTTAGGGGTAAAATGGGTATTATAAAAATATTATTAAAGTTTAAAAATAACATTTATTTAAATGCTTATAAAAGTTTAAGGATAAAATAGGTATTTTAAAAATATTACTAAAGTTGTGAAATAACTTAACGCATAAGAATTTGGGAGAAGCTACTCTCAACAACTTCTCTTTATAGGTAGCCTTCCTCTAGCGCTTTTGGGTAAGCACTTACCCAAAAGCGCTACCAAAAACATATTTAATTTTAAGAAGTGCTTATATAAGCTATAAGTTGCAATAAGTACTTATAGAAACCGGGCCAAACGCAGCCTAAAGGCATCTAAGGATATCCAACAGATTGAATGAGTTTAATGCATTTGAACAAATTGAATTCTATATTTGAATTTATTTAATGCTTTAAACTCATCCATTAAAATTGTATTCATTTGATCCTTTCATTCATTGGCCAACAATTGTTTAACAAACATTTAAAAAGAAAAAAAAAAAAATTTGTTTGAAAAACTACATATATATTACCTTCTTTACAAAAGTGTCTACCTAAAAGTTCTTGCTAATTTTGAAATAATAGAATCCTTCACTGTATGTTCTAACACAGGACAAGAGGGTGATTTTTTTTAATATTATAACTATTCAAGTTACAAGCCAAGGGCGGAGTCAGGGATCTATTGCAGGGGCAAGATTTGATTGGTTGTGTGGTTTTCAAGTTCATAATTTAAAAATAAGTAAATAAATATAAATTATTGTGTACAAATTTTAACAAATTTTTTATTTTTATTAATAAAAAGAAGATCGAAAATGACAAAAATGTTTAAGTTATATTAATACTCTGGTAATGATAGTTAGGGGTGTAATTGGATCAGTTTGGTTCGGTTTAGTGACCAAATCAAATCAAACCAAAATACAATGAACAAAATAAAAAATCGAACCACAGTCGAACCAAACCAAACTATGGTGATCTAAATCAAACTAAACCAAAATAGATTCGGTTTGATTCAATTTAATAAAATTAATGTAATTTTATATATTAAATACACACAAAAAGACATACATACAAACATATAGGGGTGGAATCATAAAATTTTTCTTGGGGGGACAAATTAAATTACAAACGATAAAAAAAAAGTTCTAATGTGTTTCACTAATCATTGCTCGATGATTTCAATATGGAGGACTGAAATGAAATTTCAATAGAAAACTTTTCCGCTCTTTCTTTATTTTTATAAACTAAATAGCAAAATTCATTGAAATTAGAGAAAATTCATTATGAAATTTCAATGATTTCAATAAAATAATTTGATTTTTAAGTTATTATTTTAATCAAAATTAATTATTTCAACAAATTTCAAACTTTTTTGTCAAAATTGTATGAAATCTTTTAGAGCAAAATTTTAGGATTTTGATTTTGTCTACCTAAATAAAAATGAAAAATTTGAACAAAATTTAAAACCTTGACATATATTAATAAACCAGTAAGGCTGTAAATGAGTCGAGCCGAGCCGAGCTGCGCTTTGTCCAGCTCAACTCAGTCTCGTAAATCTTAAGCAAGGCTTAGGCTTGACTCAAACTCGTTAAAAGACTTTGGGATCAGGCTCGGGTTGGTCTGGTTAAAATATTTTAGGCTCAAGTTCGGCTTGCGAAAAGCTCGGCTTACAAAAAAACCTTAGCTTAGTCCAAATATATTAATATTATAGTTAATGATTATTTTTATATCTAGCATAATATTTTTTTCATAATATATTAATATATAATATAAAAGATAGGAATATAAATGTATAATTTCTTAAACAAACTGAGTCGAACTTTAATTGAGTCGAGCCTACCAAGCTCAACTCAAGCTCATTAAGTTAATGAGCTTTTTATTGGCTCAGGTTCAGCCCGTAAGACTAATTATGGAGCTCAAGTTAGACTCATATCAGCCGAGCTAGCTTGGATTGTTGACAGCCTTATAAATAGGTATAAGGCTAATTTTAAGAAAATATGTGCAAGAATATAATTTTAAATAATTAAAATATATAAATAAATAGATAAAATTTGTAATTAAAAAATTATATATATAGAGAGAGAAAATAATTATTAAAAATTTTGAAAAAAATGAGTGTTTTGGGAGACCAAGATGTAATTATTAGATATTTTATTATTTTTTTAAGGGGCATGAAAAAATTTTAGGAGAGGCAAAAAACAATTTGAGAGGGGGCAATTTATACTAGCTTATAAAAAATAATAAACCTAATATAAATTTATAAAAAAATTGAAGGGCAGTTGCCCTACTGCCCCTTCTCTCCCCTATGTGGCTCCACCCCTGCTACAAGCCCTCTTCATTTTTTTTTTCCCTTTCTTTTTTTTTAGAGATTTCTCCTAAATTTATTGGTCTAATTATAAATAAATTTGTAATAGATAGTATTGTGGCCATAGCACAATAGCAGGAAAAGCTATGCAACTAAGGTTTGAAGTTGAACTGCTTGCAACTTTTACAGAGAAAACAGACAATGGAGAATTACATGTAACAGTTGAGATTGTGGTTCCATACAGAATCACCGTACTTAACCCACAGAGGAAATGGATTTTTTGAGATCAACGATACTTTCCTCCACATGTTTAACATATAGAGGAGAATGATATGACGCAGCAGATTGCATCACGAAACCATACAACAAGAAGATCATATCCTTGAAAATTATGTTAAGAATCGCGCTAGCGCAGAACAGACAGGTTGGTTGACGTCCAAATAATTGGAGCTTTGCTTGGCTTCTTGCCAATCTGGGTCCACCCATCCGGGTCACCGGACCCACATATGAAACAAGTATCTTTTAGTGGAGGGACCAGAACCGGACCGTCTCTTTTCCCCAGTCGACTACTTAAAGCAAAGCTAAGAGAAAGAAAAGAGTGTTATGGTGAGAGGCTATATCTGTCTTTTTACAATAAATATTTTTCCCCATTTCCCTAGCTTGGATTTCGGGCCATTCATCCCCATGGCCATGCCATGATTATGCATGGTTATGCATGATGACATGTATGGCAACACACTAATCCAGCAGCATGAGTGGATTCGGGTCACGTGATGGTGATGTGCCTCCCTTGACGGATAATAACCGATCAGTTACAGAAAAGGCCAAAAATGGCCGTCTTATTATATATAGACAGAGTTAAGGTAAGGTGTAAGAAAACTCTGTAGCCAATTGGACCGGCCCTACGGTGGGGCCCACTTGTAAATAATATATTAAGAGGCTGATCTGGTATCCGTGGGCTACCAAACTAAAATGGTCCACTGGCTTTCCACCAGAACATTTTTATTTGTTAGCTTGCAAACTAGGGGTGCAACTTGAGTCGGGCTAAACCGAACCCAAACCGATTCAACCTGCCTTTGGGTTAGCTTAGGTTAGATTTTATAGATCGGTTTTGCATTAAAAAAAAGCCAACCTGAATTAATTCTATTCGATTTTGGGTTAGGACTTTAGGTAACCCGATCCAACCCAAAACCCAAACCGAATTAACCCAATTAATAAAATACATATAATATATAAAATTTTTAGAATTTAGGGTTTATAAAAACCCTCTAAACTTCTGAAATGGGAAACATCTCTTAATATATCATAATAATATTTACATCATAATAATATTTACAGTTTAATAGCCAATCTAGCCGGTCGCATGTTTATGGTTTGATAATAGTGTTTAATTGCAATATGCTTTGTTGCAGTTGAATGTGCCGGGTGAATTAGATTTTTTATTTTTTTTTAGTATTTGCACATTGTTTAGGTTGGTTTAAGTCCAAGGCTGCATTTGGTTTAGCTTATGTAAGTGCTTATTTTATTAAAGTACTTTTTAAAATTAAAAAAGTGTTTGGTAACACCGAATGGGTAAGTACTAGTGATGAACAAATTGGTAAATAAATTACCCTCAATAACCTGTGCAACACGAGGTTCGAAATACCTGCTTACACTGGCCTAAATC
>JAUPMG010055518.1:0-11648 GCA_031762675.1 Pachysandra terminalis | reverse complement strand
AGAAAAGAGGAAGATGAGGACAGCTGCCACGACAGTGGTGGCGGCAATGCAGGAAGGTGTTCGGCCAAGGTGGTGTGGTGGTTTGGATGAGCTGAGTGGGACAAGTGTCAACAAGAGGAGATTATTAACCACCCATTATGTACAAACCGACGAACAGTTGCCATAATGGGCTATAAAAGAGAATCGGCCAGAATAGAGAAAGGTCTCCACAGCAAATCAATCAAAGAGCTCTACATCAAATCGGCCCAAACTACCATAGATTAGTTTAGTCATTGATCCTCAGCGGTCATTAATTTAGTCTAGTTCCTTAGCAATCACCAGTTAATCCGTAGCTCTTGCAAGGATCCCACAACACCTACTTCTAACCTTGGACTAAGCTTCTCGCAGAAGATCCCTCTAGTGGGTAACGGAGGAATCTTAGTTGGGATACTTGCGAAGACCCTCTTGACAGTCCCTTATATGCTGATTCGTGGACACGTGAAGTAGATTAGTTGCGTCTCATGATCGGAGCCTAAGGAATCGTCGGAGGTTTTTTTTTTTTTCCTTGTTACTGTTACTTTGTCTTTTCAAATTAGGAAGTTTATCTTTCTAAGTTGTATATTGACTCGCTGTTCTTCTTGTTCTAATATAAAAGTGTTGTTGATCACGTAAAATCATTTTCTCTGGATTAGCCATTATTCCTTCGAAATCGAGAACCACACAATCATCTGACTTACAATCAGTCACACATCGACCGATTTATCTTAACAATCAACTTACACAGTATTGACTCACATAACCTATCTTTCAGGTAAACTTGCAAAAGTACTGGCACACCCGCGTGCACTTCGGCCACACAACTGAGAGTGAGAACCACCAACTGACCGGGAAGAAGGCGGATTTGGTCATTTTGGACCAACACTATTGCTGCAATGGCAGTAGCGGCAAGGAGAGAAGATGGTTCGGTCTCTCTCTGTGTGGATCTCCTCGGGGAAGAAGAGGCCTGCGGCAGGTGCGAGCGCAAAGTGGTTAGTGTGTGCGGAAATTGCAGATGGCGTGCGAGCAACGGGCGGCGTTGCCGGAAGAGAGAGAGGATTGGGGGAGCAGACAAACATAAAGGAGAAAGGAGAGCTTGCCTGTTTTTTTTTCTTTGGGTAGGTCCCTTGCTTTCTTATATAGAATAGGAGGGAAAGAGAGAAAGAAAATAGAAAGGCTGCAAAAATGACAGAGGAAGGAGGAAGGAAAGAGAATAGAAAAAAAGATGGGGAAAGGAAGGAAGGAGAGAGAATAGAAAGAAAGATGTGGAAAAGTAAAGGAGGGGGAGAGCACGTGGGGCCTCTCCGAGTTTTATTTTTTAGTTTTTGTTATTATTTTGATTTTCTTCTTTTGGGTTTGTGATTTGCTATGTGGCAACTTCTAAAAAACATTCATTTCCTATTTCTTGCAATTTGACACAAAAAAAACTTTCTCAAATATTCTCCCCATTATTTTATTTCAATTCCCTTAAAATATATTTTTTATTATTATTTCTTCCCATTATATTTTTTCGTCATTTTTTGATAGTTTGGAAATACCAAAACAGCCCTTCAACTCCCGAGCTCGTATTTTCACAAAATTACAGTCGTTTTGAAGGTATTTTAGTGAGGAATCAAAATTTGATGTTGGAAAATTGTTTTGACCCTCAAATTTAACTCTTTGTTCCAAACGATCGACATAGGGGAAAAACTGTCATTTTTCTGACGAACTTCAAATTATCCCAAGATTATACTCATTGGAGAGCATTTTGGCTTAGGAATTCAAATTTGAGGTTGAAAATGGATTTAGGACTGATATGATGTGGGTTAGTGGGAGAACCCATGATCCTTTCTCATTCAAATTATGAAGTAAAAGACGTAAGTGTCCTTACCTTCTCTATCCACAAATCCTAATTCAACTCAATCTAAGGGAAGGTCCAAACTACCCCTAGTGACTAAGTTAAATGGCACCTCCATCCCCTTAGCTTCAAACGTCCTATTCGAACCTTGGCCTCCATAAGGTTTTTAAATCACTTAAGTGACCCCATTGTTTCTAATATTACACAATGGACCCTCTATTTGTTGAAATTACAATCTCTACTAATTCCAATTATTTAGATATACAACCCTATATAATCACAAAGGATTTTCCTTGTTAATTATAATTAATTTATATTTATTATAATTTAAAGACACGGGTCGCTACAGGGACTATGAGGTTTGGGCTGTAATACATGATGGGATCATGAGTGCCCTGTGATTTATCATAATGGGACCATGTGAACAGTTAAATTAATATGATATGATTATTGAATGGGTTTCAATGTGAAAAGAACTTGCTATCTTAACTGTGATATACATACTTATTATGTGAGAGTTGGTATGATGATAAGCATGCTACACATATGGCTGTGATACGTGGTAATTGAAATGCATGAAGTAAATGTATTGTTATGCATGCATAAAAGTAATTGCTGTAATTTCGTTGGCTTTCTTTACTAGGCTTCAGCTGATCCTTAACTCTACAGGTAATCTGTTCATCTGACCTGCTGGTTGGAGAGGAGATTCTTGTGTTTGAGATACTATGATACTTTATTTCAGTTTTATGATTTTGGTTTGATCCCGAGTGGGCAGAAATGTAACAGATTATTTTATTTTACTTTTGTCGGTTATAGTTTGATAGACTTGAGTCGAGTTATATGTTTGGTTTTAAATATGAGACTTCCGCTTATGTTTTTATTTTAAGACTCTGATTAACCAAGATATGGTTAAATATGTGGTTGGTTATCCGCGTCCACGTGATAGATCCGAAGGTTATTCCCTTTGAATTCCTCGAGATCCTATATCTCAAATTCGAGGTGTGACACTAACCATATGAGATGAGGAACAAAAGTTAACGAGAGCTAAATAAGACCAAGTAAAATGGAGTTTCCACTGTCCCATTGATTGAGAAGGGAACTATTTTTTACTTGATTTCATATGTGAAAAAGTACTAATTATAGGACAAAAGAAAGAAAGCATGGAAATGGTATGACCTAAGAAAAGGAACAAATAAAAAAATAGTTTCATCTTCCTATTGATTGAGAAAGAAACTAAACTTTACTTGTTTTCATACATAAATAAAAAATAATTATGTGAGAAGAATATATAAACTTAAAGATAAAACTATATAAAGAAAATCAAGTTAAAAGAAGAGTTCTACTTTCCTATTGATTAAGAAAAAGTGCTACGCCATACTTGATTTAACATTTAAGTAACTAGCTATGTATTAAAAAAAAAATAAATAAATAAATAAAAACAACAACGACAACAATATGCTAACATAATAAAAGAAGTGACATATAAAATAAGGCTAAAGATAAAAACATTTGAACATAATGTAACTTGGTGAGGTAAGAATTACCTATTTGTTGCTTGAAATATACAATTTTCTTGAATGGCTTCACTTGAATCTTTCTTTTCTTCAAATGTGGGTTGGCAAGCTTGGCTTCTAGACTACTTCTAGGAATTTCGAACGAGAAAGCGGATGAGTTTTTTTAAAGACTATGCGAAGGCTTGAAGGTGTGTTGAAATGGGTGAGGAGAGTGGACATTTATAGGCTAAGGGTGAAGGTCTTGGGTTACTTTTAGGATTCTGAAAATGGTAGTTTGGTCTTTTGGGTAGGATAAAGTTCCATAATAAGTTTGTATTTTATGGATTTACACTTTAAATGTTGAAAATGTTACGGATAAAAGTGTGATTGTCAAGGGGTTAAGTTAGATGCACAAATGCATCTACCATCCATAAAGGGTAGGACAAATGCATCTACCATCCCATTATGGATGGTAGCATTTGTCTTTGAACCTTAAAAGGTGATGCCAAAAAGGTAAAAAACTTGGAATGGTTGTGTGAATTAATGGGTCAAAGACCAAAGATCAACGCTAATCTCAACTTAGAATGTAGACCATCTCTTTCTTCGGTTATAAGAAGAATGTCAAAAGTATGAAAGGCTTGGGATGTGTGTGATGTGGTAGATTGGGTTTGTCTTTTTGTGTTATTTTTTGACCAATTATTTAGACAATGTGGATTGGGCTTATTTTAATGGACTTGGGTTGTGGATTGGGGTCCACAAAAAAAGGGGGAAAAGTGTTTGGACTTCATGGATTGGGCTACACCGAAATATGGGTTTCCACTTAATTGAAAAGTCCATTAATAAAAAATCCATTATTGACATATTTGACCAAATGTGCCCTTAATCTTTTGATCATGTGTATCCTAGGGCTTTCTATAGGTTGATTGTCACTCATTTGAAGAGGATTCAAGTAAATTGGGAAAAATTGGGTATCTATATCCCCCTGCCGGGGTGGCCAAGCACGTTGGCAATAAAATACTGCTGAGGTGTTCACTAAACTCGACTTCGGCTTCGGTGATATACTTCGTCATTTTCTCATTCTCATGTATTTTACAACTTGATAAAGTACATTCTAAATCTTTTCGCAGTAATCGTGACAAGTTTGGGAGTGGACAGGTCCTCAACATTTGCCTGTCTAGAACCTTGGCATTTGTCCGGGTACTTTGGCAATTGCCAGGCTTTACTTTATCTCATATTTTAACTCTTTGGGGCAAAGTTCCCCGGTTCCTCTAATGGCATTTGTCAACGAGTTCGAAACATCAAATGGATTCATCAAAGTTTTAATTCGTTAAAAAAAAATACTCGACGAACATGATTCGACCAAATTAACAAAAATTGTTAATGTCTCAAATTCCAAATTTATACCAACTTGACAATCCGATAGGCGATGTTGTAACTCAGAACCTACCATAGCTACCATATCACCACATTATTATAACATGACATTTTTAACAAAAATGACCATCATTAACATGCAAAAGTCTCTATATCCAAATCCTTGGATGATGGTGTATTTGTACCCATCCTATATATTTATAAACCTAGCCCTAGTAAATGATAGAAAATTCTCCCTGCTGTTTATAATATCAAGAAAATTTATGATTTTTACTAGAACTACCTTTACAATTTTTATCTAAAGGTAAGAAGTCCCATCATGTCCTCATAATAAGTTTGAATCATTATAAAATATATCTTTAGAAGAAGCCTTATTTTCCTTCTTTAGTTAGCCTCTTATAAGTTATAACTGAAGCTCAAGGTTTTGGTTGTTCTAACTTCTGTCAACTTTATAAATTTCTTCCTCCAATAATTTATCCTTCAGTAGCTTTCCCAATCAGCTGGAATCAAAATAGATCAATTAATGGGAACTTTGGCTTTGTTTGACTAAGTTATTTGTGAAACTTTTCATTCAACTTTCATCAATTATTGATAGATATTAATAGAGTTTGGTGATATATATCTCGTGTCAGATTTCAATAAGATTGAACGATCTTTAACCATTTGACTTGAAGAACTCATTAAAAAAAAGACTTGCAGAACCCGTTTTTGAAAATTCACAAACTGTAAAAAGGTTTTCATCCAAGATGTGATGTAATCAAATATCTAAAGACCCTTGGATCAAATGGACTTTTGGTAAACTTGATCTTTTATCGAGGAAAATAATTTTATGTCCGAACGGACTATTTATTTTGTACTGTAATACTATTCAAAGCATTCCATGTTTATTTTGTAGATATAGGCCCTACCTGTTATGCATATATTACATTGACATGTCTTGTGTTGTACAGTTACCTTGTCAGAGCATAAAATTTTTTCCCACCTACCCATTATATTTGGGTCCCAACAATTTTCAAGTGTATGCGTATTTGATAGGGATTTTGTAATTGGATTCTGATTTTCGTTAAAGATTTTTGAATCCAGAATCGATTATTCATTGGTGGTAATCAAGAAACTGGTTTGAATGCCATGGTTTCAAGGCTAGTACCGATCAAGTTCGGATCGGCCGCTTTGTACCGGGATCGATCAGGATCGGTTCGATCTCAAGCCATGATTACAACTATTGTATTAATTAGTTTTGGGTCAGACCAGTCCAACCGATATTGATCTGGACCGGCCTATCTTGACTAGTCCAATGATTGGATTAGCCAATCCAACCGATCAAATTTTTTTTTTTTTTTTTAATTTATAAAACTAACGATTCAATAGGTATCGGCTGGATAGGTCCGATACCGACCGGCCCCGGCCGATACAACCGATCCAACAATTGGTATTGTCGTTCTAAAAAACGATATCGCTATTCCGGCGATCGATATCATCATTCCGGTGACCGGTCCGATCGATTGTATACTAAGTATTATATAACTTTGATTCTGGATATTGCTGATGATGGGTCAAGTTTGGTCATGTTGGATGTGACATATCAAAGAAGTGAAAACCCAAACATGGAAATGAATGGATCTGGTTGACCTAACAATTGTTTGGACGGATTAATCAAAAGACCTCGGCATGAAAACCCAAACTAGTTTATAAAAGTATCATCTCACTTTCTCCTCACATGGCATAATCTAAACAGAGAATCTCAATTACAATCCTAGAATCATCATCAAAACGGATTTTGATTATACAACTAACTTTAAAAATCGGATTCTTGGGTTATCCAATAATCTAACTCATACAACTCATTTGAAATTAAATATTCTAATTCTAATCAAAATTGGATTCTAGAATCCATACAAAGGATAGTTAAACGATTATTTAAAGGCAGCCCTTATCTTACACTCTTACAAAAGGAACATGGTGACTTTTCCAGGCACATCTTAGATTAAGAAGAAATATCTAAAAACCCGTTGACATCTTAGACTAAAAAGCAATGTTTAAAAACTCGTTATTAACTCCGAAAATTTGGTTGAGTTATTCAGACAAGTTAGATCTCTAGTTAACTCGCGTCATTTGCTAGGTTGATTTAACTCGATAAACCGACAGATGGTGACTCTAACTAAGTTATTGAGTAACTTGAATAGGTTGATTTCTAAGTCACCAAGCCTAGATTGAGGATCTTCTGTGATCCGGATTACAGAAAACCTCCTGTGATCCGCCACAAGAGATCGACACCTGTCTTAGGCGGGTCTACAAGTTGTATTGCATGTGGGGCCCCTAGGGTTCACCCATTTTTGTGGTTTTTAAAGTTATAGGTGGCCCTTCCTAAGGGGGGTCCAACTATGGACAAGTCTCGATTTTCTGTGATAGATCACAAAGGTTTTTTGTGATCCGGATCACAAAAGATCCTCACCTCAAGCCAATATTAGTTTTTAAACACTGCCAAAAAGATAAGTCTGAAAAAAAGGCATTTTCTAAAAAAAGCTAAAATAAAAACCTACAATTAGATTTTTTAACCCAAAAAGTAGCATCTCAAAAATGAAAATTGGGACATGAAGACCGAGTGAGGATCTCCTGTACTGGTGCCACAAATAATCTCAAGGATACAATTATAATTTTACCCTCATAAAGCAACTCGGGTGATGACAAAATTATAATTTGACATTTTGAATAATTCCAACATGGGATTCCTTTCATTTTATTCAAAATACTACTTGGCAATCAAGTGACGGATTCTATCATCACTAATTTGTCCATTGCTATTGATTGGATCAGCAATAGTTAGGTTAAGGAGATCAGTAGGGATCTGATTTACCACGGCCTCCAAACTCTTGTTTCCTACCCCACCGACCTAAACTGAAATTTTAATTTCATTTCCAACATTTATCTTGGAATTATTGGAGATTTGAGATCGTCAAGCTGTTTTCAGCCATCAAACCCGTGTCATTTTCATTGAACTTTCTTCCTTCTTACTCCAAATAATTCCCATCCTTCCATTGGAGTAGGTAGTTATTTTGTTTCTTCTGTTTTTCAATATAACCAGAAGTAAAACCAATTCATTGTTCTACTTTCCAATACACACGACTCAAAATGCCGACCTTGAAATATTTGAACTATAAACAGGACCATGTGCTTCGTGTGAAGCTGTATTCTGTTCGTTTATGTAAGGAGCTGGTAACTATCATTTTTCCTGATAAAATAATAACCATTATCGTTTAATATAAAACCTACCAAGACAAGAATATCTCTCTCATTCAAGGCTATGTTTGTAACCTCAGATTTTAAAAGAAATAAAAGAAAATATTGAAGAAGACACACTCTCTTGTATGGTTGAAGAAGGAAAGAGTTGGGATAAAGATTTTGAAAGACAATAATTTGAATTTTTTTTTTTTTTTTGGGTCAAAGCATTTCTCCTAAAAAAGATAGAGATTTTGAAAAAAAAAAGAAAAAGAAAAGAAAGGAGGGAGATCACTCTCTAACATTGTTACCTAACTCATAGCATATTGTCACATCCCAAACTTACGTGTTTTCAAATGAGCCTCTCATGTCAAAAATATGACGCTCACCCCATATCCACATGGGAGTGGTAGTCAATACATTGCAAAATTAATGAAAGTACTGAGATTTTATTAACTTAGAAAAATAATCAAAATAAGGACTTATATCTCATAAGAGTCAAAAACTAAGGCAATAAAACAAAACAGCGGAAAAGAAATACTTTAGTCCTCATGCTAATCTAATTCCTAAACAAAATAAAGCCTAACTATGGCTAATAAAATATTTTGGCATGCAAGCCAATAAAAAAAAAGAAAATCTCTAATAAAAATCCTAAAAAAAATCTTCTTCAATAAATTCAGTAGTTCCTTCAAAACGAGGGTCCAAAGTAGGGTTTCCATAGTCCAAGTACTCCTTGTCTAATGTGCTTGAAATATGTTGTTTGAAAGCGTAAGCTACACTTAGCCAGTAAGTAATCAAATCGAATTAGGTTTATGGTTTGAAGTAAGGCCACAACCACTCTTCAAACATAGTAAATAAATTTCAAGAAACATAATGGTAGTGATATGAACAGATAAATAAATGAAACATAGTATATAATATATGCATATGCTGAACAAACAGTCAAGTCTTAATATGTGCATATTGTGCACAGAATATAATCACCAAGTGTGATCTAACATGCAATCTAAGTGTTGTGCAATTAGTTAATTAAACTGTTATCATGAATTATATATAGGTGCCCACAAGATCGATCATTCCTTGAGCAAGATGTCTTCTCGAACCATCCCCCACATACATGACCACTCTCAAGAAACACTATTCCATGTGCTCATCATAGTTCTAAGGGGTTTCGACCTAGAGGGCACAATTCCCCCACATTATTTGTGATTAAGGGCAATAATTCCAAAGAATTCCATATGAAAACTCCTCAGGGAATTATATATGTAAACCAAAAACAGGCACTCCTTTAATAATAATCCATAGGAAAAAAATAGTCCCGAATTATCCATAGGTATATTGGGATAGCCAGTCCATCAACTCCATTAGCATATTAATATTTGGACAAGTCTTCTCACCTACTGTGATTTTCGGATCACAGCAATCTCTTAAGTCCGTAAAAGTTCAGCAGTATGAACTTACATGCAAAAGGTGTAGACTTATAGACCAAATCCATGGTCTTAAGGCTAATGATGTGCAAGCGATAATTGTGCACGTTAACTAATCATGTAATAGTTGTGTACAGGGTGTAATAAGTCTACCTAGCATGCTTGACATGTTAAAATCATATAAATCAGTCATTTCAAGATATCATATTCTAAGTCATGTGAATACTAGTCAAAACAGAGTATAAGTAATTGAATCATGCCTATTCATGCTTAAACAACATCAGAAATAGTCTAATAAGATCAATTTACACATGCTCACGAAAATATAATCAGTTTTGAACAATTTGCAAGTTTCGGTGCGCCTAGAGGTCGTCGGTTTGTGTTTCGGCGGGTAATCGGCATGTTGGTCGGCGTGCCGGGTAGTCGCCGATGACAATTCCATGATTTTCTAAATTTCTGGGTTTTGGTCTCAGGGGTTGGCTCGGCTGGTTCTAGGCTCATCGAGAATTCTGTCGGCGCCAAATCCAAGGGCTTAAAATTCACTCTGTAAGGTTCAACGCATGCTCAGTTCATTAAGCAGGGTGTCGGAGCCAAAACTAGGGGCCTAATGGTCATAAAGAGAGGCTTGACTCATGCTCGGCGCATCGAGTACTCGCCTATGTCTCATCTGGGCTGGTTTGGTGCATACTCGGCTCGCCGGATACTCGCCGAACAACCAATTCTAGGCATTTATTCCTGAATTCTGATTTTGTTAAGCTTTTAATTGATTTTCTTTCTTAAGTAACCCTTCTTAATATTAAGTTCCGAATAAAACCCTTTTAAAATATTTAAGAAAACATAAGTAAATAAGTAGTTGATAAATTTATTTTGAAAACTTTTGAAAACTAATCTAAATTTGAAAACTTACTTCCTATACTTGAAAAATAAGCTTTAAACTCTACTTAAACAATAAAACTGATTAAATTCGAAAACTTACAGTGCTTTGCTAAGTTAGATCTAAAAATTCAGTTATGTTCTTCTTCTTCTTCTTCTTCTTGTAAGCTCCAAGCTTGGTGTGATATTTTTAAACCAGACCAGGCCTCTTATTTATACTAATTAAACAACTTCTTAGTCCTAGTATTATTAGTCTTTATGTTTTAATCTTGTCCCTTCATTGGGATGTCTTAGATTCTAAGCCATTAGATGAATTCCCAACTCTCCTAGTTCAACTATGTTTCTATTATTTAAATACTTAAATTTAACTCTTATAAAAGCTTCTATTAGTGTTTTAATCTTAACCATTGATTGGGATGTCTTATGTACTGTAAGATCTAAGCCATCCATTCTAACTTAAGAAGTTATAATTGTGTGTGTTGCACTTAGTTTCCTAATTGTACAACCCACCAATCACAATCAGTCAAAAGTCAAAGTAAAATGCTATTTACTAAAATTTCAAATTAACCCCTAATTCTATAGTAATTACACTTAAGTCCTAATTTGATTTGAGTTATTACACATATCTTGTATTTTCTTGACAACCAATCAACTTTGTCGAAATCTATGTGACCTCGCCGAACAATCGTTAGAAATCTTGACGGATTTTGATTTTCATTTCTTTATATATCTAATCTTAACCAAACACTTGAAAAGAAACATTTGTCATTTCTTTTCTTTTTTTTTAATTTTTCTTTTCTTTTCTTATTGTTGGATTTAAGAGATGGGTCGACCCAGGAATGGATCTACATGGGGAAAGATGGGGCAACTGCCCCCTCTCATTTTTTTTTTATAAATTTTAATTAATAGTTTTTATAATATATTATAAATTGCCCCTTTATTTTTTTTTTGCCCCCTGTAAAATTTTTTCATGCCCCTTCTTAATAATTTTTTACACTTTTAAACGTTTATATTATAATTATGCTTAGAGAGTTTTTGCACGACTTAGCAATTCAACTCTTTAGCTCCCAAAACCCAATCACGATTCACAACAATTTCTTGACTTGGTGACAATGAGTTGCATGTGTCAAGAAGTCTACTTGTAGCTTCGTTGGGTTTGGCCATTTGGGACGGTCAGCTTTTTTGTTGATAGAGAAACTGTCACATCCCAAACTTAAGAAATTTCATGTGGGAATCCCTTAGGTTTGAGATACAACTCTCACCCCATATCACTATGGAAGTGGCTAGCAATATCAACAAAAGTAGTCTGGAAAAATAATATTATTAAAGTAATTATATCCAAAACATTCATAACAGCGGAAGAAAATATAAATTAAGTATTCTGTTTTAAAATCAATCCCTATAAACTATCCT
>JAUPMG010055507.1:0-13730 GCA_031762675.1 Pachysandra terminalis | reverse complement strand
ACTTTTGAATTATTTTAGTGTTGAATTTGAAATTTCGTTTATTTTTTATTTTTGTACCTTTTATATCATTTTTTTTTTATTTTTTTACGTTTTTTATATTTATAATGAGTATTATTATTTATTATATATTTAATAATTAAAAAAATACATGCTCACGAGGCTTACGCCTCACACTTCGAGGCTTACGCTTCGCCTCAAGCCAAGATCTAACGCCTCGCCTCACGCCTTAACGTTTAGAAACAATGCTTTTTACAGATCCCAGAACACCAACTCTTTCTGGAACCCTACTCAAGTTCTCGACCTTCTTCATCAGCCAAGATATGTCTTCTTCAAAGATAATGAGGGAGCCGAAGATGCTGCCTTGTCTCTTTGAGATACAAATACAGGGATTCCCTTCAGATAGAAACCCTTCGAAGTCGAACACCTTCTGCTGAATGTGAATGACTTGCCGCACTATCCTCCCTCTCATTCGAAAAAGTATTCATTTGCTGGGGGGGGGGCGAGAGATAACCCCTGAACATGCTGGCGAACCTCATCTCCAGCCTCCCTTCTATTTGCTAGAAAGGGGTTTCTCAAAAGAGCTGCTCAAAAATCCATGTTTCAGCACCTTTCAGGCTCCTCCATAGTTTATCTTTAAAAACCACTAATTTTGCTCCTTTTTAGGTTCCACCATTTTATTTCTGGATCATTTTTAATGTGTTTTCTTTTCTTCCAACCCCTAATACAAATATCAATCACCATCAACCAATGTTGTGAAGCAAGACTTTCTCCTAGAATGACTTTGCAATCTTGCAAGTTCCTGACTCGTTTTCCCAAGGAAAAAGTCAATTTGGTTTCAGTTTGTTCCACTCTTGATGGTCATTAGATGTTCAACTCTCTTTTGGAAGAAAGTATTTGCTAATGCAATATCATAAGCTACTTCAAACACAAGGATTTCTTCCTCCATCTCATTAGTCCTTCCCCCCATTCCCTATGTATTCTATCACATCCTTGCATAAGTTATAGAATAATTATATATTAATTATATTTATATTATATGAATAAAATGTCTCTTAAATTATATATTCTTATACTCACACGCTTTGAAGATGCTCAAGTCCTTAGGTATTTATAAAATTGACGCTCGTGCTCTCGCTTTGTGCTTTTCGCTTTATGCTCTGGTAACTTAGTCACATCTCCATCTTGACTAAAATAAGGAACATATTCTATTAGTTGCAAGCAGCAATTTATCCATTGTGTATATTTTAAAATAAGTATTTTCTAAAACTATTAGAAGATAATTATTTGTTGCCAAATAAAATATTTCACACCTCTATAGAGCTCCAATCTACTAGGTATTTCACGTTGACAATATTATCAAGCTTTAAGGGTTAAATATAAAAAAAAAAAATTAAGTTTTTTCTCCTTCAGATTTGAGAATCTTTTGTTTAATACATGTAGATGCATCAAATAGATGCATTATATATATATATATATATATATGCATTTTGTATTCATCCAAACCAAACTTATGCATAAAGATGAAAAAAGAACAATTGAAGAAAATCTGAACCTGAAACACTATTATTGCTTCTTGGCCTTGAAAACTCCCTTCAGTGATAAGATCATCCAAATTTAGCCATTTCCTTAAAATTTTGAAAAGTTGTTAGATTTTGCTTATAAATCGGAATCTTCAAAAAGGGCAAAAAAAAGGATTGTAGGAAGAGGTATTTGGCACTCTTAGAAAAGTTGATAGGTTTCCGGAACATTTTTTCCAAACTTTTGTACACCCCCCCCCGGAAAAGAAAACGATGGCCAACAAATTCTGTCAAAATATCAAAATTCTAATATTCCGCTGAATGTTTTGTAGAAAATTGTAAATAGCCAAGACGTCTGAAGGGGGTAGCGATTGAAAGTTCTGGTGAATTATGCTTTTTTCATTGTAATTTAAGACCATGATGATATCATGTCCAATGTTTTTAAATGCTAAGCCATGGAGTGAGATCTTTTACATGGCCAAATTGTGCCTTGAAATCCTCTCGGCTTGAGGCGTAACCTTACAAGCATTCATTTATTTATTCATCATAAAGACATCAAATGCATAATATATCAGCATAAATAAGGAAGTTATAAATAGGCAAAGGAGTTACAAAAAGGATGTTAAAAGTTAGTCATCAAATCCCTTTGACTTAGTCAGGGGAGAACTTAATGTGAAATATAGCTTAGCATTGGTCGGGTTGAGTGTCTACTTCAACGAGTCTTAGCTCGCTTCAAATCCTCCACTTATTAAACAAGTTGGAGATGGTCAGCCCTAACCCACCCATTTTGATAGACCTGAACTATCCCATCCATTTAACCCAGTTAGCTCCTTATTTTTATAAAATTTTTTAAATTGATAAATAGTTAAACTATCATAAATTATATTATAGATCTTATGCTGAGTTGTGTATTTTTTTTATTTTTTATGGATAACAAAGAATTACTATTAGAAGAGAAAAAGAATGTATAGAACAGAGAGAAAGAGCCTACCCAAGGGTTACTCTCTTGCTTTGTTCTTCTTGTGCCTAGCTTGGGTGCCCGGTTTTTCTTTTTGTTTTGATACTTGTATCTTGCTTTCCCTTATTTATATAATATGTTGGTTATTCATAACAAAAAAAAAAAAAAAAAAAATTCCCACTTGACATCTCGGAATAAGGAATACCCGCAAGCATAGAATCTCTACAAACTCCCCTTGGCCAACCTATTGACTAGATCATTAGCATCTCTGAGCACATGGAAGAATGTGGCGTTCAACCCATTAGTTGGAGCAAGGGCTAACCTCACTAAATGTCTAAATTGCGAAGGAATCGAGAGAGAGCCTTTGAGCCCTGAGACGATCGGCAAAGAGCCCCCCTCCACCTCTAAGTATGGGTGGGAATATGCACAATAATATAACAACTTTCATGTGTGCCAAGCTCAGCTCAGTAGCACAGGCCTAGCCTGACCCTAAAACTTAATTTCTATTATATTTAAAATTAAAAATCTATAGCTCTAAAAAAATTTCAAGATAGAAAAAAATATAGTTTTAAGGTATCTAATATATTATGCTTATTATATGATGTGTATTTTCAATGAAAACTAAAAAATTATATTTATGAATGTACAAATTTACATATTTAAAAATAAAAATTCCTATATAAGTGTCATGTTATCGCCTTATTGGGCCAGGCTGGACTTGATTAGTGTAAAGACACAGACCGATATTCTTGCCCAAGCCAGCTCAAATACTGGGTTAGATGGGCCGCCTGACCCACTACCACCCTTACCTCCAAGTGATGGAAACCTTGCGAACTTGCCTCCGAAAGGCTTATAACAAGTGCATGAATGTTAGCTCTGAGAGCATCACCCTCACCAATAGGGCTTGAGCAGGCATGAACAATAGAACCACAATAATCTTTAAATATACCTCCGACTTTAGACGGGCTTGGATTACTCATTGATGACCCATCAAAATTGAGCTTGATAACTCCCATGGGAGAAGGGTCCCAAGTCACTTTAGATCTCTTTGAAGAAGGATAGGATAAGAAAATTTCTACACAATCTGTGCAAATAAATGAAATAGAAAAGTCTTTGAACTCCGGAAGAATGCTCACCCATGACCCCATCATAAAGCAAACCATATCAATCAACGACTTGTACTTGTCTCCCGAGTCACTTAATATATTTCTGTTGTGCTCAATCCAAATAGCCCACAGGATAGCAAAAAACAGAAATCGATTAATTACTTTCCCCCTCAGACCCAACCAAGGAATACTTCACTGAGCAAGAAGATCAATAATACGCACGGGCATAACCCACTGATCACTAATCCGACCCAAGAAAAACTGTGAAATCTGCCTCACTAGCTTACAATACAGAAAACAATGGTTCACTGATTCCCCCTCAGCCATGCACAAGAGACAAACCTAAGGTGACAAGGCCAAATATTTCCTCATTGCATGTGTTTATCCTGTAAGCAGTGTTGTCCACATGAAAGATTTAATCCTTGGGAGGACTTTAGGCTTCTAGATAGAGTGAGAATGGAAAGGAACTACAGGTAAGAGACTATCAACTCGAATGATATGAAAAAAGGATCTAGTAGTGAAGACCCCATGTGGGTCGGGAAGCCAAATGAGAGTATCTTTGCAGTCAGGATCAATAAACACATATCTCCATGTAGATTGAAAAGCTGAGCCAACTCGATGTGATCATGGAATATTATATTGTGTATTGTATTAAGTATAAACAATTATTGAATGTATGATTAATATAATGTATTACATATTAAATATATTTGATATGATGTGATATAGATTTATACTAGCCAATATGCATGTGATAGCTGTGAATATATAAAATACAATGTATTTTTATGACATCTCACAAACAGAATATCATTCCATTTGACATTAAAATTTATCAACAGTATACTCCTAAATTTTAGTTTATAGTAACTAAATTTAATAATCAATAATCTACAATAAGAAATATATCACAATAAATATTGTGTCTTTACACAACATACTACTCCATATGAAGTTATATACAAAGAAAATTGCTTGACTATTGATATTCATCTTCAATTAAATAATTTGAATCTTTTTTTTTTAAAGTATCTTTTCCAACTTTATTTAGTAATGTGGCATTTATTTAGGAATTCGAAAATGGAACTTCTAGGGTTTGGGTTTCATCATCATCATCATCATCATCATATGCCTTATCCCAACTAGTTGGGGTCGGCAACTAGAATCCTGTTCTTCCATCCCAATCTGTCAAAAAATATATATTCAGTCAAATTACGAGTATGTAAATCCTTTTTGATTAACTCCATCCAGGTTCTTTTAGGTCTTCCTCTCCCTCTTTTAGAACCTTCAATGATTTCTCTCTCACACCTTCTCACAGCTGCCTCCCTAGGTCTCTACTTTACGTGCCCAAACCATCTTAACCTACTTTCCTTTATCCTATCTCCTAATTGAGCCACACCAAAGCAATCTCGAATATGTTCATTCCTCGCCTTATCTTTCCTAGTCTTCCCACACATCCATCTCAACATTTTCATCTCAGCAATGTTCATTTCTATGCATATGGTGCTTCATTGTTGCCCAACATTCTGATCCATACATCATAGCTGGCCTAATGGCTATCCTATAAAATTTTCCTTTTTAATTTGAGTGGGACACATCAATCGCATAACACTCTAGAAGCACTTCTCCACTGAAGCCATCCAGCTCTAATTTCTATGAGCGACATCCTCGTCAATTTTTCCCTCTTTATGTATAATTGATCCTAAACACCGAAATTGATTGCTTTTAGGAATTGTTTGATTTTCAAGTCTTACTGTTGCTTCACTTCTACTATTGTTTGTGCTAAAGTTACATTCCATGTACTCGGTCTTTGTTTGACTTATCCTAAAACCTTTCGATTCCAAGGTCTCCCTCCATAATTCAAAATTTTCATTTAATCCCTCTCTAGTTTGGTCTACTAAAACTGCATATTCTACAAAAAGTATACACCAAGGCACTTAAAATAAGAGTCGTAAGTCCTAAAATCTGATATGTGGTATATGTATATAAAGATTGAGTTCCACCATTTAATAGATCTTTATGAGAATTTCCATGAAAAAGATTACAATAATTGGACAACTTTGAACCATCTTATTTTCAGATTTAATTTTTTGAACTTTAAACTAAGTTTTCCAACAGTTTTTAACTATCTAAGGGAATATAGTAAGATCAAATCATTAGACTCATTTGATCAAGATGATGATTGGCATATTTGATCTCGTAATGGGCCCCATTGAATGGCTGGTCATGATCGTTTTTAGAAGCAAGAAGATGTTACAATTTGATGCCTCATTATATTTATATTTAAATAATTAATTTTTTTTATAAGATTCATTGATTTATATTTAATAAATATCTTAATGGGATCTAACTTTAATATGTATCTTAATGGGATCTATCTTTTTCTTAATTCCTTTTAGTAAATAATTTTTAGTTATTAAATAAGAATTTAATACTTTGAATAATTATAGGAAAATATGTACTTAATAATTATTTTTGGAATTCTAAGATAGATTGTCTAGGGTTGAAGTCTTAAAAATCCGAAATATGATTTGTTTTTGACAAGAAAATCCAAAATATGATTTCCTAAGCCTCAAAATGTAACACATGGCAAATGCATATAAACATCAAGATCTACCACTTAATTGGTCCCACTTGTAAGAATGTATCAATAGATTAAATAGTTGGATTCATTTTAATATACTATGTAATTATTAAATAATTATTAAACGTTGATAATTTAAAATAATATTATAGTTAATAGTGTAAGGAGCTACCTCTTTCTTTCTTTCTCTTTTTCCCCTTTTAAATGGGATTGCTTAATTTATGTTTAATAAATGTCTTTTAATAGGAGCCAAGGCTTTCTTAATTTTATTATAGGATTCGTTAATTTAGATATATTATGTATTTTAATGAAACTCAACTCTTTCTTAATTCTTTTTTTTTTTTCGATAATTGATGAATTGTATAAAAGGGGGTAAAAAGAGAAGGTACAAGCTCCAATGCTTAGAACTGGAACCTAAGCAATGGAGAAGACAAGAAAAACATCCAACAGCACAAACCCTACCACAAACCCGAGGGACCAAAGGCTACACAACACATTCAGACCGGAAAATCCGGAACCCCAACAAACTTAGCGCTCCTCTCCCTACCCCTTCTAGCTAAAGACTCTGCCTCCTGATTGGTCTCGCTCGACACGAGTTGGAACGAGATATTCCAATTCCTACACAAAGACCAAGCCAGACGACAAGATGAGTAAACCTCTAATCACGGTGCTCCTGCCTCAACATCCAATCTGTGATATGGGCCGACGAGCCCTCTAAAATCAGATTGTGGTAGTCCTGAGCTCTAGCATGTCTCAAACCCGCCACTAAGACCACCAAAACAGCTCTCAGCTCCTCTTCCTCCCCTTCGGGACCAGAATACGCACATAATGTAACACCCCCACTATCTCTGAAGATGTTCCCAACACCAGAGGGGCTCGGTTGGTCCAATATACTGCCACAAAAGTTGAGCTTAACCCAACCAGGAACCGGTGGAGACCAAACCAACAACAAAGACGAAGTACCACTGCCACACACACATATCAAGGCCCACTCTCTCATAATGTCTGCTGTAGAGATTCCAACAAACTGTTTCCTCACCGTCGCCCAAGAAGCTGCCGACACCTTGATCCCCTCGATCACACGCGATGTCGTAGAAGAGATATCTTGGAATATCCTCAGATTGCGGTCTCTCTAAATGTGCTAGAGAGCAGCCTGAAAAACCATCCTATACAAGATATGACCCCTCTCAGAAAGGCCTGCAAAGCTCTACTGATCCAACATCTGGCAAATGCCTCTGGGCATCATCCATGACCTCTCGATAGTACTCACGAAAAATTTCCATATCTCGGAAGCCATAAGACAATGTAAGAACAAGTGATCCACAGATTCCTCCCCTCAGCATAAGACACACACATGTGAGGAAAGAGCCATGTACCTCCTTTGGAGCATGTCCGTGGTGTTGATCCGGTATAACAATGCAGACCAAACAAACGCCTTGACCCTAAGAGGAACAGGAAGAGACCAAGCAAAATGAGAAGAGAAAGAAATAGGAAGCCCCACTCTATTAGCTCTAAACTGATCAAAAAAGGAATGGCACGAGAAAAGGCCTCTAGGATCTGGTATCCAAATCCTCCTATCTGACCACTCCTAACACAAGAAAACATCCCCAATCAATTGAAACAAAGCAGCCATCTCCCCCAACTTGACATCCCTGATTGTCCTATGAAGGGGGAAATTCCAAGAAAGACCATTCCCTGACCAAGATAGGACTTCACACACCAATGAAGACTTAACCTGAACCATTCTAAAGATCCTAGGAAAACGATGAGACAAGGGTACCTCCCCAATCCACAAATCATACCAAAAAGAGACCGACGTCCCATTCCCCACTATGAAACAAACCATAGATAAGAGAAGGGGGCAAGGGACAGAATGGCTTTCCATGGACTAGCCGCAAAAATCCTAGCGTCAAGATTAACATCCCTACCGTTCACATGAATCCTGTACTTACTAACAATCACTTTGCACCACAGATTCTCGCGCTGATTAAACCGCCAAAGCTATTGAGCCAAAAGAGCCGAATTCCGATCCATGGTATTACCCATGATCAACCTACCATTGTCCTTATCCTTGCACACCATATCCCACTTAACAAGATGGTCCTTCCTCTGACCATTACCCTCCCACAAAAAGGTTTGTTGTAACTTCTCGATATGAGAAGCCACCACACGAGGCTTCCTAAAAACTGACATATAATACACTGGGAAGTTGGCCAAGGTCGCCTGAATAAGGGTAATTCTACCCCCAGAGATAGATTATTCCTCTTCCAAACAGATAACCACTTCTCAACACGCTTCATGACAGGATCCCAAAAGGTCAGAGATTTTGGATTAGAGGCAAACTCAAGTAGGACAGAGGCCACACCCCTACCTTACACCCAAAGGCTTCCACACGCTCCGCAAGAATATCATCTCTAACCTAAATGCTAGATATCGTGGTTTTATCCATATTCACGTTCATCCCTGACACCATCTTGAAGACTCTAAGTATACTCTTAACCCATCGGACTTGATCCACCTCCGCTTCGATGAACAAAATCTTATCATCCGCAAACTGGAGATGAGAGACCTCTACCTCGTCCCTACCCATCCTAAAGCCTCTAATCACCCCCCTTCTGCACCGCCTCACCCATGAACCAACTAAAAACATCCTCCACAAAAGTAAAAAGGAAAGGGGATAGGGGATCACCCTACCTAATGCCTCTAGAGGACGGAATAAAACCATGAACATACTCATTGATCAAAAGGGAAAAATACACATTTCTAAGACACCCGACTATCCATCTCCTCCATCTCACCCCAAAGCTTTTCCACTCCATAATCTGATCCAAGAAGTCCCATTCCATTCGGTCATAAGCTTTTTCCAAATCTAACTTGATGACCAACCCCGGAATCCGCAATCTGGATCTATCCTCTACACACTCATTAGCCACAAAAAACTATCAGTAATTTGCCTCTCTTTGATAACCGCACTCTGATGATGAGAAACCAAGGGATTCAATACCACTCTCAGCCTGATATAAAGAACTCTAGCAATGATTTTATACAAACTGGTAGTCAGACTGATCGGCCTAAAGTCCTTAATTTTCATCGTCCCAATCTTTTTAGGAATCAACACCAATAACGTTGCATTTGTGGTCTTATGAACAACCCCACTCTAAAAAAATTTACTAAATACTTTCATCAGATCATCCTTCACCACCTCCCAGTTTCTCTGGAAAAAGGCTTTATCCCCAGTCAACTCTCAGACTGCAACCTTAACTTCCTCCTCCTCAAAATCCCTCTCAAGCCACTCTCTACTACTCTCTTCTAGGCACCCCCACCTCTGTTTTGGAGCTAAAGTCAAACATTTTCTCTGATTTATACAACTTGGCATAATATTCCGACAATCTATTCACAATACCGCCCTCTGACTCTATCCACTTAGGCTCAGCCTCCACTTTTAATCTCAACAATTCATTATTTTTTCTTCTCCCATTTGCCATTTTATGAAAGAAACTTTTGTTCCCATCCCCTTCCTTAAGCCATTTCACTTTAGATTTATGTTTCCAACTAACCTCCTCCATCTTCAAAACCCCTTCTAGATCCTCTATAATTTGAATCCTCTCCACCATCTCCTCTGACCTCGTTACCCGCATCCCTTCCAACTGATCAAGCTCCACCAAAAACCTCTCTATTCCATATCTTGATTTTCCTCCTCACACCTCTTTACCCTCTTATAAATTTAAAGCTGGCCCACCCTTGGTTCGCCCCAATACACTCTTCCCACCAAGACTGAATTGGCTCCTTAAAATTCGGATGGGACAACCACATATTCTCAAACCTAAAGGGTGAAGAGCCCCTATGTCCCTGGATAGTACGAATCTTAATAGGCCAGTGATCCGAGGTGGTCCTCGCTAGAAGCCACTGCTTGGTATTCGGAAAATGATCGTCCCAAGCAACTGACCCCAGGAATCTGTCCGATCTACTATACACAGGCGACACTTGCCCATTCAACCAAGTAAAACTACCCCCATTTAGGGGATAATCCACTAGATCACAATCTCTAATAACCGCTGAGAGTCTCCTCATACTACGAGTAACTCTAGACACCCCACCACTTTTTTCACTAACGAATCGAGTCACATTGAAATCCCCAACTAGGCACCACGCCTCACCATATTGCTCCTTAAGAGTTCTAATCTCTTCCCAAAACTCCGCCCCGTCCTTAGCGCGGTTAGGACCATACACCGCAGTATATGCCCACCTAAACTCATCCTTCCCACTTTTAAACTGGATGGACAAAGAGAAATGACCCCACACCTCACTGCCTACAACTGACTCCATGTCCCACATCACCAAAATGCCTCCAGACGACCCACACAAAGGTAAAAACTCCCATCTCCGACTCCTATCACCCCGAACACGTCTCACCAAGTAATGTGCCTTGCACCCCCTTACCTTCACATTTTGACAATTCTTGAACAGAACCCTTCATTTCCAGCTTATCAACTCTAAAACAGCCCCCTGATAAAGCTGTTTCTACTGGAGCCAAAGTAGTAGTCAAAACGTCCTTGAAATCAACCATGAACTCCAGCGAAATTCCACGAGCATGACTACAGAACACCTCCGCCAGAGCCTGAACCAACGAAGTCCCCTCCACTTGCGCCAATAGCGAAGATTTAAGGTTCGACACGATCTTCATGCCATCAAGCACTTTGTTACCCAAGCTCCACTCGTGGACCCTTGATCAAGCCCTCTACGGCCTTGGCTTCTAAACTGACTAAAGCCCAAAGGAACCCTTGGCCTTTTCAACGTGACCCTCGGCTCGGATACGTTGGATCCCGCTTGATCTAGCCCCCTAAGCTGCTCATTCAACACTAGCCCCAACGTCATGGGCCCCATTCCCAAAGAGGCCTCCGAACGCACATTGGGTCCAGGGACCAGCGATCCAAGCCCCTTAAAGGCCTCATGCATATCTCCAGCCCTTGTGGTCAGCAGTCCACTGGACTGCAATCCTAACGGTCCATACGGCATGGGCCCCGCCATACACCCCACATTGGGCATGGGCCCAAGCTCACCCTGAGAATCAAGTGGCTCCCTATAAAGGCCCTCATCAACATTATCTTCTTCCCTAATCAACTGCCTCCGACAATCTTTCCCCCTTGCGCAGAATGAGAAGCCGAAATAGGAAGCAAATTAGAATTTGCACAGACGACAGGCGCCGTACCCCTACCCCTAAGGGACCATTGGTTGTCGCGGTCACCACCAGTTTTTGAGAACAAAGAATGCCACAATCCCAAACTGCCGACAATTAACAATTACTTTTAATGATTGAATCATAATTTTTGTTTTCAATAATTAATACCTATTTTAGGGTTACTTATCTTCTTAAATCAAATTTTTAGTTCTTTCTCAAGATCCAAAATAGTTGTTATATTTATTATGTATTATATTCTCTCAAGATTGAAGTGCTTTTAGGTTTTTCCATGTATGAATATTATTAGGACTTTTTGGCTATGCTTAGGTTTTAGAATAATCCTATATAAAATTTCTATTTAAGGAGTAATTAAAAGTAATTAGTGATTATCCCTTTTTTGTTTATTTTTAGAGGGTTTCTTAGAAAAAAAAGTAATTTATTTATTACAATAGAGATCTTTTGTTTTGGATTTGTTCTATTGACTTAGGACTCTAAAGGACATGGATCATTGACCATTTTAGAATCCTAAATAAAGTGCAAGATCTGAATATCTAATGAGATTTATTAGTCCCATTCATGTGATTACAGGGATTTGTTAAATACTAAATTTTTTATAGTATCCTTTAAAATGATTATAAGCATTTCCTTAGGTATGTTGTCAATGTATGAATTATCAAAAGTTACTTTAGTCAAGAAAAATATGGAAAAAATTAAAGTGATTTTTGTTACCTAAAAGCAATGACAAAAGTACGAAAAGCCAATAGTATATTTAATTAGAAGATAATTACTTATAAATTTTAAGGTTATTTATGAAATAAACATATTTAACAAGGTTAAAAAGATCATTACAAAATACTTATAATTAATAAATTAAAAACCTCAAAAATTGCTTTATCTTTTAATAATAGTATGATGTATATATATATAGATGTATGTATGTATGTATATGTATCTATGTGTGTACTAACACACGTTTATGTTACGTAATTGAACATTGCAACCCAAGGGGTTGAACCCTAACTCGCCCAATTACATGATAGATTGATAAATTCGGTCACCCTAATGGTATTTTCCTAAAGTTTACATTAAAATCATCCAATTTTTTTTGATATTTCATCAAACAAAATTAAAGCATAAAAATAAAAGGACTATTGTATTCATTTATATGAAATATAACCCTAGGTTCACTTGATGTCATGGTTCAAAATATCTTATCTTATTCGCTGATATGGTCGATACGTATCTTGTATCCACAGTGTCGGCACAATACACAGGTGTATTTTAGGATACACTAATTTCTACATTGTAAAAGTCGATAGATGTAGCATATCGACCATAACGCTCAATATAGCCTATATGCTACAATATATCTAGCATGGTTTCAAGGATCGGCCGATACCGGTCCGGACCGGGACCGGACGGGACTGGTCTGGTTCCAACCCGTGATATCGGCCGGGTTATGGACCGGCGGTCCGGCGACTGGTCCCGCCGATCCGTCCGGTCCGGCAACCGGTCCGCCGATCCCTCCGATCCGGCGAGTGATACTGCCGGCAACCGGTCCGCCGATCCGGTCGGTCCGGCGCGATTTGAAATTTTTGAATTTTTTAAAAATTTTTCTTTTTTCGTTTTCTGTACCGGCTCCCGACCGGCCGGTACCGGTCCGTACCGGCGATCCGGACCAGAACCGGACGGAACCGGTCCGGCGACCGGTTCCGGTATTTAAAACCCTGTATACCACTATAGTTGCAAAAATAAATACATTCTGGTGAGACATATTTCTTCCCATTTTTTTTCAGGAATTGACAAAGATTTTTAACTATATAAGGAGATAAGCAAGCTTTTTTTCCCTTGAAAATTTTACTATAGAAACACAAAGAAAAAGGTTTATAACACATTTTATTTTACAATTAAGCACGTGTTGTTTTCCCATATATATATACACACACACTAGGTATTAGGCACGTGCAATGCACGTGCATGGTCATAACATAAAAGGATAAAGGAGATTTTGCATTATAAGCATCGATTGTTCTCCTTGCAATATTGAAATAACTTCATAAATGTCGGGCCTCTTCGATTCTTCCCTAGTTATACAAGGAGCTGCAGCTTGAATCATCTGTGTTATTTCACCTGAATCACGTGGTTCAAATTTGAGCTGTGGATCGAGCAACTCTTGAATGGCTCCTTTTCCTTGTTCTAATAGTGGCTTTGCCTGCAAAACAGAAATGTTCATGCCGTTTGTTAGTTAAAATGAAGTTCTTAATAGTTCCTCAATTTATTCAATCTCCTATTTGCTTAGATGTCTGACTGGTATTGATTAGATAAACAAGTATATATACAACAGCTTTAGTAATCAATTATCTACCATTTCGAAAATGTAAAGTAG
>JAUPMG010055496.1:0-13730 GCA_031762675.1 Pachysandra terminalis | reverse complement strand
AGTTTTTAGTTCAAAATGTAATTAGTTACTTATATCTTACTAGAGCTAATTGAACTTCCGCTTACGTTTCAATTTGTGTAGCCACTCCTGTAAAAATACGGGGTGAAGGTTACGCTTGAACTGGAAAACCTACGAATTAGGGAATTTCCGGTTCGGGATGTGACAGATGTCCCATCCCATGGGGGATAAAGAACATAAATCTACATATAGGTCCTATTAGTCTTTAATCCGTGGAATGGAGAATCACAATTATAGTCTCAAACACAACACATAGTAAGTCAATGGTCTCTCTCACTATCACACACCAAATCTGTAGCACGAATTCCAAGGAGAAAATTGCACGGATCACAAGGTGAGACTTTCGGAATCCACTGCTGGACCGCGGATTGCTACCACAACATAAGGCAACAAAAGTACTTTCATTTAATAGATCAGAATGCGGAAGCTAACAACTACATAAAAAACCGAAGTATGAATAAAACAGTGCTTAGCCTCAATAGGGCCTAAATAAAATAAATCCAAAACCAAACTACTACTACGTCCAAAGGATCCTCTGAATACGTCAACAACATAAAGCAAACTAAAGAGTTTAACTCCATCCGGAGTGAAGGGCAATAAACGGAAAACAACACAAGCAAGCAGGTATAGCAGCAAAACAATCCACGTAGCAACTCCAACAAGAGCAGACCTTCCTCGTCCCATCCTACAATATAAAATGTTGCGTGAGCCTATGATTGCTCAATAAAAAGCAAAGGAATATTCACCCGTCTTCTCATGGAATCAATAATAAAGGTTAGTACCATAATAATTCGATAATAAATCCAACAAATAAGCAATTTAAGGTGATGCAAGATGAGTAGTTTATGAGATGATACGAGATAACATAAACACATGCACATGACCTAGAATGAATGCAATGATCAACATACACAAGCAATGATAGGAATGCAAGACGATATGAACTAAAATTAATGTTTCATGGTAAGCACACCTCAAATACTGTTCCAACGACAAGGCCACTTTAGGATGCATCCAAGGAATTACCGAAATATCCTCTCCATTCCGAGCGCTAACCCATGGCACGAACACTACCATACAGTATGACTAATTTTCGAGTGAACAATACTCGAAGGGTAACAAACCTGTATAGGAGCTCGCAAGCATCCTACCCTAGTTTCAATGGGACCTTTCACCCCACAAGGTATATAGTCAACCCAGTCCGGAAACATCGCAATTGTTTCTCCGTATATTTCCACCTCCCAGTGTACTTACACTTAACATCAACCTAGTATGCAATGCATTAGGTGGATATCATGTGAAGGCCTACAACAGAAACTATCCAAGGTCCCATACCCTTGGATAATCTGATTGTATACATTCACTAGCTTCAAACGTTATCACAACAGTACACAATTATAGATTACCACAAGTCTAAGACAATAAGGATAAACTAAGATGGCATGATGGCAACCAACACATCAGAACTCAAAGATAGACACACCATGGTAATGTCTTGCTTCCGGAAATCAACAACAATGATGGCCGATGCCCTACACCATCCATCTAAGTCATTCAAACAAAATCATTACTTAGTCTGCAAACTACAGGGTGTTCGGTAGAGGCATCGATGGACCGAAGCCTGCCGAATAGCTACATTGGTCTAGAAAACAGTCTCTGTCAGTGGAGTGGTCGGTGAACCAAACCTCTCTGTGAAATTTGGTGTAGTTGACAAAGGCGCCGGTGGACCGAAGCCTGCCGAATAACTGATTTGGTCTAAAAACTAATCTCTGTCTACAGAGGCTTCGGTGGACCGAAGCCCGGCAATCTACGTGAATCTAGGTTTTTCTGGGTTTTCCATGAGTTTTGAAATCCAACTTTTGACATTCTAATACACTCCAAATCACTTGTAACATACATATACCTCCAGAAATACCTTTTAAACACATTTGACTACACAAAACGCATTCAAACATGGATTTAATCATTCATCCATTCAACAAATCATATATTATATGTATTCAAAAACAGGGCATTGATTTCAATCAAAAACTATGATCATCCCTACGCAACTTACTTGATTCAAGTCGAGTCTCTTAGCACTCTCAGGAACACTCTTCGTCTAGCGAATACGGGCTGTGATCACTTACTCATTCACTTGTTTCGGCTTCGAAATCCTCCACAAGGTAGTCGTCTTCTTCTTCTCTTCTTCCTTCTAGCTTCTCATAGAAGTTAAGGTCTGAAATTCCAGAGCAATAGGAGAGAATAAACCCTAAATTTTCTATTATAAACCCATCCAAATCTCAAACCTAAGCTTCCAATTCAAACACACATTCTTGCGGGACATACGTTAAAAATGACAACTCTAAGATTGTTTTGATTTCATAACAATCAAAACCCCAAAGTATTTATATTATCAAAATGACCCCGACAATTAAATAGTAACACACATATATCAATTTAGCATTTATAATAATACATATATAAATAAATGCTAAAAATACAATTAAAATCTGGAAAAAATTAAACCATTAAATGTTGATATTCTCTTAGTGGATTTGGGTCATTACACTCACTCTCTCTGTGGTCACTAACCATTGATCTAGAGTTCAAATATGAATGTATCTGCAACTACATTAATCCTATCACTCCAGAAGGAAAGTTAGGATCACACTCCCACCTTCAAAATAAACAAGGCTCACTCACAGGGCTGGTACAAGACTTAAGGAAGGTACACTAAGTTACCTAATCCACCTCCACATTTTTTTACGACTCATACAATAAATCAAACAACAATCATGGTAAGCTATCCCACAACAATCAATAAACAGTTCCTGATTCCAAGTCCTATATTTCCTCCTTCCTAACTCCAGACCTCCATGTGACACCTAGGTTCACAAATCTTTTAACAACCTTACTCTGAGAAAACCTTATGCTCTGATACCAATTTGTCACGCCCCAAAATCTGAGGCACGAATCCCTATATGGGTAGCTCGGATCTCGAGGTGAGACCTTCGGGTTCCACGCATGGAAATCGGATCGCTATAAAACCACAAGCATAAAAGTAACTGTTTACCTTTACGAAAATAAGAGTGCAGAAGCTAAAATAAAAAACAACCAAAACTATCCAAAGTCCAATGGTCAATGACTTCAGCTGAGTCATGACTTACCAAACCTACTAACCAATGTAATTTAAACGAAATTATTACAATTCAAAACTCTCGCAGGAGCACGAATCCAAAACCAAAACAGAAAGGAAATTAAGTATGCAGCATGCAGCAAACCTAGTTCCACCATCAAAGTAATTTTTCGATCAAGGTCGAAAGAACTGCCGGAAGCCCCTTCTTCGTTCCGGGTGCTAACCCATGGTACGAAGGCCACCATATACTAATTTATGAGTGTACAATACTCAAGGGATAGTGAGCTTGTATAGGAGCTAACAAGCCTCCTACCCTAGTTTAAGTGGGCCCTTTCACCCCACAGGTATATAATCAACCTCGTCCGGAGACCTCACAAGGTTAGTCCATAGATTTCCATCTCCAGGTTCACTTAATATTCAACACCAGCCAAGCATGATTGCATATTAACTAGGGCTACAAATGAGGATCTCCAACGGAAACTATCCACGCGCCCATACACACGGATAATCCAATTGTGAACCCTCATAAGTTTCCTATCATTTTCTCACAATCAAATCTTCATAACAGATAATGGATCACAATCCAAAATCTATTCCAAGGTGATTCATAATGACTCCCCGTAGGTAGGCTAGATGCCGTCAGGTCAAACTTGTCTCCAAAAACTACTTTCCAATCTATGGCATTAGCCTTTCATCATCCACCAAAGAATCAAACTAAATTCCAAAACCTATACACCTAAGCATGCCTCATCGGCAGGGTCACCAGTGGATCGGTACCCATCTGTGGGGTATTTATAACACAAATCAGGGATTTGTTGAGAGGTTCACAGGTGGACCGATGCCTACTGATAGGTCAAAATACTGTAAATCACAGGGCGTCGGTGGGGTCACCAATGGACCGGTGCCCACCGAAGGTCACATTTTGCCTATAAAATACACTCTGTCAGTAGGCTCACCGGTGGACTGGTGCCTACCGACCAAGTCGCGATCTGGGGAGTTTTCTGGGTTACCGAAATCCATCTATTGATCCCCAAGTTCGATCTTCTCCAATCCAAACCTTCATAATCAATCAAACTCAACATAATAGGATCTCATCGTGTAGAAATACCAATATATCATACATCAAAACACATCTTATCAATTAAGAACAACAAACACATTTTATAAATTCGGATTATCAAACTTTAGGAACGATAAGCACATTGAAATCAGAAATCGATAAGAGGATCATACTGGAGAATCACTTACAGTTAGTTTGTCATCCGACGTGTGTGTGTCCCCCACACGTATCTCCTTCCTATCTTCCTCTTACCTCTTCTCTCTTTCTCAGATCTAATCTCAGCCTCCCTTCTCCCTCTTTCTCTTATTTCTCTTCTCTTCTATAAGCCCCAAACCCTAGTTTCCCAATCTCCAAAAATATTATTCACGTCCTTCACCCAAACCCTCACTTTTTAGGCTTCCTAATTAACCCAAATTCCTTTCTAACCTCTTTTAAACCTTCCATACACTTAATCCAACTGATTAGGCAACTTTCCTACAATGAATCCTTTTGAAATTCAAACTTCTATTAATTCAAACTCCCTCCTAAACTTCCTAATCTAATTCTTACTAATTCAAACCACAAGTTAAATTATTAAACCACCCCTCTTAATCCTACAGCTAATGACTTACACGACTAATTGTCTCTACCCGCCCAATTCTATATAATTCCTCCCTAAACTCTATAATATCCACTAATTATTCTTCTTGCCCAAACTTCTTTTTAATTACTAATTTAGCCCAACTCTATGCCATAGTTATTACTGTGCACAACTAATATAATAGATTCATGTATTCCAAATCTAGTTGAATAAAATGGAGTTATCCTAATTGCTTACGATCATTCTTAGATAGACTAATCTGAGTTTCTATAATATTGGTTTGTATTTCCAAGTTATGCTCATTTAATTAATCTAAATAAAATCTTAAATTAAATTAAATAATTAATTACTGAGTCCACACAATCTGATCTGGACCTGGCCCACCAATCCAGTTTCAAAGCCCAACTAAATAACTTAATCGCATTACAACACCTCACTATCCATTAATTACGGTTTGACCCCATTTCTGTACTTACCTTACCACCCTGTCATCATCCATTAGAATTTAGATCCAGTTATATTTAATTAAGTTTGTTCATTAATTTACACATTAATTAATTAATATTATTATATTTTTCGGGTCCGGATCACTACATGTACTCACAAAAACTTCTCCTTCTTCTGTTTGCATGGTTTTAGGCCTTCATTTTGTCCAGACTTTCCGCCCTTCCCTTGTACATGATCGCAACGTATTCCATCCTAGAGCAGTTGGACACAAACTTTATTATCTGCTGATGATCTTGACTGGACAGTCTGGGTTTTCGACCGATCCACCCGATCTTAGCCTAGGGTAAACAAGGCTTGGAATGAATGGGACCGTTTGGCTTTGGTCTACTCTGATTCCTGGAGGAAGTCTCGGATTTACAAATTCATTCAATATTTCCGCTTTGAGATTACCATGGACCATAATCTCTTGGTTGTGGCTATTTGCTTTTGGAGTCAGTCCACTACTACCTTTCATTTCCCTTGTGGCTCTATGACCCCAACGATCATGGACGTTGCTACCCTTACCAGTATGCCTCCAGTAGGTTAGTTTTTCAGTCCTATCCTGTCTGTGGACTAAGATGGTATATGATAACCAGCATGCTGATGTTGCTTAGGGGACCTTCATCGAGAGAGAGAGAGAGAGAGAGAGAGAGAGAGAGAGAGAGAGAGTTTTAGGGTATCGTTCAAGAGCACTGCTCATTCCTTCTCATGTTGCTTTGCCGAAATCTCCTGTGCGTTGCTTCAGGTCAAATGACCAAAGAATATAGCTCCTTGGTCGTCACCTTGGTGGCTGGTCTTAAATTAGTCCTTACCCCTTATTAGTACATATATTTGCGCATCTTCATCGGACAGTAGAAGCATGATTCTTGGCGCTCAAAGAGGCCAGTAAAGGTGCTGCATACAGGGCACAAAGAAACCAACAGAAGCACGACACATGGCACTCACAGAGATTGACAAGAGCACGATGTGTGGCACATGAAGAAAGCTACAGATGCGCAAAGCGTGGCAAGAAGGATTAAGGGCAAGTAAGTTCACGCGCTCGGTCTAGCTGTCCAAAAAGAAAGAGCGTCGAATTGATCAACCCATGTTCTAAGATGAATTCAAAATAAGGTGTGATTGGTTATATTAACCAAAAACGGTTAGATAACTGATCAGCGTTTTTCTATAAAATCACAGAGGACCTGCTCCATCAAGACACCCCGCATATCATCAACAAAACCAACGCAATGCTGCTTTAGACCTCTGGGTTGCCTATCTCCTCTTTCGTTGCCTCCGCTACAATAATAGTATTCAGTTCCTCTGTCGCTCACCAGCCACTCTCTCAGGAGTATTGCTCTCAACATTGGTATGCCGTTCCAGTTTGCATGTGGGCCACGACCACTGGAACGTGAAGCTCCTCTGTTCACTAATTAATCAGGTTTGGGTTTGCTGCTCTCAGTCTCAGATTGATCACCACTGCCACCTCTCAGGAAGCTGCTCTCAGCCCAAATGGTCGCTTATCCAACTTGCATGTGGGTCACAGCCACTGCGATAACCACCGTCGGTTCACTAGTTTCTTTCTTTCTTTTTCATTTTTATCATCTACCTCGAGGAGTTGCTTTCATTTTTTGCTAGTAATCTATCCAATTAGACTGTGACCACGGCCGCTGCGATAACCACCGCTAGATCTCTAGTCTTCTTTCTATCTTTCTTTATGTTTATTTATTTCTATCATCAACAATTATGTTATTTAGTCATGAATAAAAACCTGATTGAAAGCAAGACTATGATGTGTTATCATTGATTCTGGCATTATTTTCACTTATCTGAAGGAATCAGGCGGACTCAAGCAAAGGAAGAACCCCAACCTTTGAACAATCGCCTAATAGCCTAACAGACGCACAACAGGTGACTGATTGTATGACCAATTTCCCTGCCAACTCGATTTAGTCAGTGTTAACCGGCACCTGGGGTCAAAACACAAAACCCCAATCTGTGGACTAGAATAAGTCCTGGCATGCCCACACAAGATATACACACCCATACACCTATACACAGCGTCAGGCGTGCGCGGCGCCGCCGACCGACAGGGGACCCGGGGGGGAACATACCCTTTGTGGCATGCCCGGTGGGACACCATGTGTAAAATGTTGCCAAGAAGGAGCGTCCGACTCTTAGGGGAGGAGACGAACGAACCTATGCCTTTAGGAGACGGAGAAAAACAGGTAAGTGATCCTCCCAAAATAAATACAGCTAGAAGTCAGGTCTGAGTTTGATCCCGCTCACCATGAGGGAGAACCGGATGGGTCGGTACAGGCATTACTTCATACCTTGACTAATCTATTTACAAGATGGATGACCGAAACTAATCGGTCTTTTACATTACTTAATGAGAACATCGGTCGGGTAACAACCGTTCCTAATGATAATCAAGGGGATGCTACTCCTCCAGTGGAAGAAATGCCAGGGGCAACCCCAGTCGGGGAATGTAGACATCGGTCAGGTGGCAAATTTGCCTTTCATGACCGATAACGAATTGTTCCAAGAGATCAATGACATGACTGATCCAACGGATAGAGGTCTCGACCGAAATCAGGTCTACCATATGGTTCAAAAGACCTTAGGCCACTTATAGACTGATGAAGTTATGCAAATATTCATACAAAACAACCACATGTTGCTTCGTTATAGGTTTATGAAGATATACGTATATTCATAGCAACACCAACCACGCGCCGCGCACCTGAGTCGGCAGAGTTGGTGGGAACAATTTGCATTCCTTTTGAGAGACACAACCAAGGATACAGAATGAGATGCATTCATACCATTAAAATTTGGGGAAATTGCCCATATACCCTACTTTACAGCAATTATTACCAAATGGTATATTAACCAAGCTAAATTACCTCTCAAGTATCAAAATACTCACAAAATTGCCTTTTGGTCATGCAAAGGATACATCCGGTATTTTTATAATATTTGTTTTTTTAAAGAAATTAAAATATCTATTCTACCCTTAAGCCCATGCACACTTAGGCTGTGTTTGGCCCTGCTTCTATAAGTACGTGTTGCAGCTTATAGCTTATATAAGCACTTTTTAAAATTAAATATATGTTTGATAGCGCTTATAGGAAAATGCTTACCCATAAGCAGTAGAGGAAGGCTACCATAAGGAGAAGCTGCTGAGAGCAATTTCTCCCAAAGCTCTTATGCGTTAAGCTATTTCACAACTTTAGTAGTATTTTTAAAATGCCTATCTTAGTCCTAAACTTTCATAAGCACTTAAATAAATGTTATTTCTAAACTTTACTAATATTTTTATAATACCTATTTTACCCCTAAACTTTCATAAGCCCTTATTTTCTTCAAATAAGTAGTTCATTGTTGCTGTGGATAAGTGCTCCTATTGAGCAACTTATCCAATGAGTCCTTATCCATAAGCACGCGCCGGTCCAAACGCAGCCTTAGTGTGCATCCTTGCACACTGAAGTGAGCATCCCTTGCACCACCACCACCACGCACCCCACCACCACCCACCACTACCCACCCCCACCCCACCCCCACCCACCCACCATTAGTGTGCAATGGTGGTGGTGGTGGTGGTGTTGGGTGATGGTGGAGGTAGTGCTGGGTGGTGGTGGTGGGTGGCGGTGGTAGTGCAAGGATTGCACACTTAAGTGTGCAAAGATGCATAGTAAGTGTACAAAGGGCTTAAAGATAGAATAGGATTTTTATTTTATTGAAAAAAGCAAGTATTATAAAAATATCATATATGTCCTCTGCACGACCAAAATGCAATAATATTTTGTGATAATAATTGCTGTAAAGTAACATATATGGGCAATTTTCCCTTAAAAGTTTTAGATAAAACTAAACTAAAGATCCATCAATCTTTATTCCAAAAAAGTGTGGGATCACTAACAAGTCACGTGCGATCACGGGAAGCTAACATGTGACGAATCTTTGCATGCAAATAAAGAAACACATTCTCATTGGATGGTAATCAAAATAAAAAAATAAAATAAAAAAAAGAGAATCTTAATATTTAATAACATGCTACAATAAGGACAAAATATACTTTTGAGACGCCAATCTCAAAATAATTGAAATTAGTTCCACAATGAGAATACAAAGTCCTCTCAACATGGAAAATCTTGATCAAAGAAAATCTCCTAATTAAGGTAAAATATGGAAAATCTTGATCAAAGAAAATCTCCCAATTAAGGTAAAATATCCATCGTCAAGTATCTTATCTTTTACGTTCTTCTCAATTACTGAATATAGTTATCCCAGTCTTAGTCCCACAATCCGTCAAAGTGGGAGGCGTTTTGGCATTCAAAATGAGAATCCGTGTTTTGTGCAGAAAAACGTTCTCAGTCTGCGAATTTGAAATCCAAATCTAGGGTTATAGTAGAAAGTTAAAAAAAAAAAAAAAAAAAAAAGGTGTTCTTGTAATTTTTGAGGGTTTTATAAAATATGAGTTTTATTTTGAAAAATAGATTAAAAAATGTGAGTTTTCTTGTAAATTTTTAGAGGTTTTTATAAAATTATAAAAATATGAGTTTTATTTTGAAAATTAGATTAAAAAACGTTCTAGTGACTCAGATCCTAGTGCTGTTACTGCCCCCACCCCACCCCACCCGACTTTTTTTATTTATTTTTTTTAATATTTTATACAATAAAATGTGCATGTGAAGAATAAAGTAAAGATTATAAATGTAAAAAAATGCAAACATAAGTGTACCTTCAAAATCTAAGAAGCAGACCCTCTTTCCAGAATCTAAGCAACTCTCTTTCCTGTATCTCCACCACCATTAACTTTGAATCGAAAGCAGAACCCACAAAGCATCTTTTGTGCAGCACAAAAGTGGAAGAACATCCTGAGAAACCACACCTGAACATATCTAGGTGCTTCTTGTGGAGATAAGATCAACTGGAAACTCTGAACAATTTAGCTCTGAGTTGTTTCATGGTTAAATTAAGTCTTACAAGCCAATTCAAATCAGCATCACAATTCCTTTGAAAGATTCAACTGTCTTACAGAGTAGAAGCATTTTAAATACAGTTATTTTCTGAAAATCCTTATTGATATATCCTTCCATCTTCAATTAACAACAGCCTATCTCTTTTGTCATTTCAATAGATATATTTGAAAAAGACAGAAGTAAACTTCCTTCCAAATAAAACCAGCATTCAAAATGTGCTTCTATTACAGAGATGCAGCAGCAGGCATTCCAATGATTATCCAAACTAACCCTAGGAATAACTTTACCTATACTTCTCTATACCAGCTCCTACAGCATTCATGTAAGCTTTGCATACACGGGAAATTTCATCCTTAATACTTTTTTTTTTGATAACCGGGGTGTCCGGGCCAGCTTGCGTGCACTAGTATTAATCCCTGGGGCCTTGAAGTTAACGACCAGATAAGCCTCCAGTGACCCCAAGTGAAACGGACCCTCGCAAGAATCGAACCCTAGACCTGATGTTTCATGAAGCACCAGCTGCAAGTGACCATTGGGCAACACACTCGGAGTTTCATCCTTATACTTTAGAATGTACCTTTTTGAAAACCTGATTTCTCTGTAAACTTCAAAATGCCATTGAGATTTAGATTTGTTTTGATGAGCTTTTTCTCCTTCAGTACTCTTAGAATATCTTGTGTCGAGGAACGATTCTTTTCTCCATACTATACTATACGTTTAGAAGGGATGGGGGAGAGGTTATATATTGAGGGTTATACCCAAGCTCCTTAATATAGAAATTCAACTTGTTCTTGATATTGACCTCTGAAATTTTGAGGTAGTAGCAAGGATAGTTTCGAAACATGATAATTATTTTCAATTCTGACCAGCCAAAACTCTTGTATATCAGAAGCTTGCTGGGTTTGTTGAGCCTAAACTAATTATTTGTGTCATTGCGAGCGGGGCAAACCGTGGGTCGAGCTGCCCTGTCAGCTCGCGAGAGGCACAAGGGCAACGCCCCTTGCGGGGAGGGCGAGGGGTAGACTCCCGACCCGGATCCATTTTCTATACCCGGCCTGTCAAGTTCTATTATAAATATGTTGTTTTCAATTTTAGATTTAAGGGTTTTTCATAAGGTTTCTCTCAGACAATAAAACTTCAAGATTATATTAGTGGATTTCTTGTGTGCTCCGTGGACGTAGGCAAGATCACTGAACTACGTAAAATCTGTGTTCTTCTTTACTTTCTGTCTTTCATTTTATGTTTGCTTGCTTATTTTCTCTTGATTCATCGAATCCCAAGATTTAGAAATTCTTGGTAAGTTTAAATTAATCTACGTAAGTTTAGATTGATCCATGCCTAACAAAGCTTTGCCTCCAATATCGATCTTGTTTGCGCACATAGCACCTCAATTGCACGAGTAAACATCGCGGACTTGCAAGGAATCCCAAACTCTACTTCTGCCCTTTTAAAACTCTTCAAGCTTACTTCCATTGTTGATTTACCTTTGTTTGTCCTTAGGTTGCAAGTGCTTTCAGCTTCGTGTCAGCGCTTTTAACTATCTGAAAAGAATCACCAGCCAGCACATCAGCGTGAAGAACTGCTCAAAGAGCCGTTAGACGTCATATCAGATGTTTTAGTTCCACATTAAATCACATACAACAATCAATTATCTAAAAAGACTTGATTACTAAAAAAACAACATCAAAACGAAGATAGAACAAAGGATGGAAACCAAACCTATTCTAAAATAGGACTATCTTCATTAAGACGAATTTCATATTGGAACTTTCTCACGACCTTCATCTCATTTTGCAAGAAAAGATCTTCCTGTCATTCAAGAAATCAAATGCTTCCTCAAGCATGAGCTCATCAAATCCTTCAACTTTCATTACTTTTTTGTAAAGAGATGAGAAATATTCTTGTTGGGAGTTTGTCCCGAGTGTTTTAACCACTTGCCCAATTTGATCTACTAACTTATTAATCTTCTCATTTAGGTCATCAAGAAGAAGACTTCTCTTCCCATGAGATCCATATTTGGATGTTGAAACAAAAGCCCTTGAATGTGATCTCGCTGGAACTTCAGAAGATTTCTCAATTGCATCATTATTTGGGATTTCAGTATCATCATCCATGACAGCATCATTGTCTGGGATTTCAATATCATCATCCATGACAACATCATACTCTATTGTGAGACCAGTAATGTCATTGAGATCCTCGATGGCTTTACCAAAATTTTCGGTTGCTTGGTCATCGCCACACATCATACACAACTTATTGTACATGTCAATCGACTTGTTTATGTAAGGTTTAGCTTTGAGGTATGCCTATTCCATCACAAAAAAGGGTTAAATAAGTAATTAAGAAGAAATAAAAATAACACTCACATGCATATAAAAAAATTGGATTGAGAGTATTATACCTCAATATACTCTTGATAAACAATAGTAGAGCAAGTAAACATCTTACTTTCATCCTAACTAAATCCACTGCTATTGTCTTTGATTTTCTTAATGACATCGAACTTTTTTTAGTAGTCTTCAAGCGATTTTCAACTTTCTCAAAAGTACAATGGACCTTAAATTTTTGTGAAAACTCTAGATGCATATGTATACGAATCATTTCTAAATCTTTTATTTGGTTTTCTACCTTGTTTAACCTCTTCAACAAGTAGATCAACCAGGAACCGATCCATTATAGATGTCCACTAAGACTGCTTTGCATCTTCATCTTTGTAAGTACTAGCAAACATCTCTTGTGTCTCCATAACTTTAAAAAAAAAAAAAAAAAAAACAACAAGAAGTCCAGCTAATTAAAATACAACAAAGGAATGCATAAAGCCTAACTATAAGCTGCATTTCACATACACATTAAGAACGAAAATACTAACATTTAAATAAGATAATACATCTAGCAAAAACAAAATAGACATTCCATTGCATTACTCAAGTAAAAGCAATGTTATACTAATATCATTAACTATATGTGTTTTACTTACTTTGTCAAAGCTCAATAACCAGTAGAAATCCCCATGAAAAACTTATCCTAAAACTCAGTAACAAACATAGAAGATCATACCATAATCAGAAATTTCCAAGAGCATATCTACTTTGAAAAGAATATTAATAATAATTAATAAAAAAAAAAAAAGATTAAGCAGTGAGAATCTCATAAGATCGTATCTAGTGCAGCTATACAGTTAAAAGGAAATGAATAGTATGATATTCTTCCAAAAACAAAGACAATGAACCAGAGAAAAAAATAAGATCAATCTAAAGCGTACATCACTAGTAACTACTCAAAACATGTCTCAATTAAGCAAATAGTCATCATACATAACATGTGCTATTTCATCTATTTTTCCATCCATTCTCTATTTTCTACTCTTTGCTCCCTTTGTGGTGTCCTTTGTCTTCTTTGAGTTTGTGTTCCAGACTGCAATCCCGATCAAATTCTGCTACGATTCTATCATATGGATCAATACCCATTATGTAGTTGTGTAAAATGTAGCAAATTAAAACT
>JAUPMG010055485.1:0-13730 GCA_031762675.1 Pachysandra terminalis | reverse complement strand
TTGTGTTTGTAAGATTAGAAGACGAATCTGAGAAAGAGAAAACTGAGAGTTTGAGAGCTTGAGAGAAAGAGTCTGAACCTAGTCATATTTGCAGAAAAAAAGAGAAGAAGAGGAGAAGAAGGGAAGGAAGGGGATTAAACCAGAATTCTCGTAGCACACTATAAAGTAAGTAGCTTATCCGGTCCAAATTCTTATTATTATAGATGATACACTGTGTTGTTTTCCGTGATTAAAATATGATCACTGGTTTGCATTATCGAACTTGTATTGTCTGAAAACTATGATATGATCTATGAGAATTTATTTCACATGTATTTAGTTAATGAGGATCTAGTGATTTCAATATATACTTGCTTGCAATTTGATCGAACCATGTGGTTTGTTTTTTATAGTTTTGATGATCAGATTTTGTTTCCAGAAGTTATACCAGAAATATACATGAGATTTATGTCATACTTGTGTTAGTTTTTATGATGTTTTCTATGAAGATAAGTTAATTGTTCAGATAGGAATTAAACCTAGAAATTCTATTAGAGTTTCTGTGCGAATGTTGGTGAATAGAAACCCAGAAAACAGAGACGTAGAACGACATACTTGTCTGCATTTTGGGATCGAACGCAACCTCCTGCGGCCTAGCTCTTTGGGATCGAGCGCAACATCATGCGATCGAGCGCATTGAGATTGAGCGCAACACCAGGTGATCGAGCGTATTGACATCAAGTGCAACATCATACCATCAAGCGTATTGAGATCGAGTGCAACATCATGCGATAGAGAGCAACAGAGCAAACAGAGACCTATTGAGAGACAATGTGAGGGTTTGGATGTCTATTGGTTCAGGCTTAATGGTGCGTCGTATTGGGATCAATTGAGGTCTAGGTTAGCGTACCTACAATGACTGAAACTTACTTGTTACTCATAGCATGTGCTAACCAATTAGACACACTCCTCAGTTTTTCTCCACTTAGGGAATTATATACTATGAACCCTATTTATGTATAATCGTGATTTGCATCATAGGCATGTGTAGGATGGGTCCCAGTGGATTATTCACGTGTATGGGCGCATGAATAGCTTCTAAGGGGATCTATCATCCGTGTCCCATAGGAGAGTGCATTCATACTATGTTCGTATGAAATGTTAAGTGTGCTCGGTTGGTGGGAAATAAGAGGTTGTCTAGGCCTGTGTGTTGAAAGGCCTACGAAATAAGTTATGAAGCATAATTGATTCATAAGGTCGACTGGACCTTGAGTATTGTACACTCATTAAATTAGCATATGGTTGACTTCGAACCATGGGTTAGCACTCGGATCGAAGATGGGACTACCGGTTGTTCCTGGGACACAGGTCTCGAAACCTTTGTGAAGCTGCAATGAGGGACAGTTAATATATCATGTAAACATAGGCATAAACCACACTATATTGTATTTCTTGGTTGAGCATACATTAGTTCATATGATTGTTCATTCTCGCATCATAATCATGTCATAACAACTTTTATTCATTTCTGTTGTTATTAATGTTTTATCGCTGGATTTTAGTCATACATAATGATGTAGATGGTGACTAGATCATGCTTGCTCAGTATTCCAAACTCACGTAACCTTTATGTTGTAGGTCAATTTTGAGTGATGGGCGTATGCTGCTTCATCATGTTTATTTATTATTTTCAGTTGTAATAAATTAGTTGGAACTATAATGTTTGAATTTTTCATGTAAGGCTCTTCTGTAGCCATTTAATTCATTTAATTTAGTTGTTCGAATATCTATTGTATTACTTCCACAAACTCTGAGTTGATGAAATAAAGTTAATGTTTATTTTATCTCCTTTTACTTTGGTAATGATATGGCAATCCGCAGTCCAGAAATGGATACCGAAGGTCTCACCTCGTGATCCGTGCGATCCCACCTAGGGATTTGTGCTATTGGATCTAGGTCATGAAAATATTCTACTATGTTGTTGGTATAAGGAAAATCAAGCTTAAAGGAGAAGGAAAACTGTTGACCAGTTGGAGAAACTAGTTCAAATCTTGCTCCACCACCTTGCGAATTAGATGACCCATCGAATTTCATCTGTTATTCTTCCTCAGAAGCCACAAATATCTCATTCGTAATGTCATCTTCTTCCTTGTGCGTGGAGAAGACCGCCAAGAGGTCAGCAACAACGTGTCCTTTAATAGCCTTAGGAGTTTCACATATAATCTCGAATTGGGCTAACTGCAATAGCCATTTAATGTGTCTTCCGAAAAGAATGGACTGAGATAGAAGATACTTAACAGGATCGCTGCGAGGGACTAGGTGAATAGAATGTTAATGTAGATAATGTTTCAGCTTATTCACAATGTGCACCAAAGCCAGATAAGACTTGTTTATCCTGGAATGTCTAATCTCAGTCCCCCTGCAAAGGCCTACTAACATAGTAGACAAGTCTTTCAATCCATTTCTCATCTTCCTGAGCAAGTAAGCCACCTATAGCTTGATTTGTGATGGCGAGATACAACCGGCGAGGTTTCCCTCGAATGGGAGCCATCATAGTATAGGGGTGAGCAAGCACTTGCTTAATTGCTTCAAAGGCTTGCTGATGCTCCTCATTCCAAACGAAATGAGCATTCTTCTTTAATAAAGTCATAAGTGGAATAAGATATGCTGAAAGACCATGAATGAACCTCCGGATGTAAAAGACATGCCCAAGAAATGATTCTAGCTCCTTCTAAGTTCGAGAAAAAGCTAACTCGATTATAGCCCTAACCTTTGTAGGGTCAAGATCAATGCTATTCCTATGCACAATAAACCCAAGGAATTTACCAGATGAAACCCAGAAGGCCCACTTCACAGGTTCATCTTGAGTTTATACATCCAACATCTTTGGAATACCTTCTCCAGTATAGTAAGATGGTATTCCTGCTTTGCCGATTTAATGACCAAATCATCCACATAATCCTCAACTTCCCCATGGAGCATATCATGGAAAATAGCAGTCATAGCCCTTTGATAAGTAGCACTAGCATTTTTAAGACCAAAGGGCATGACTCTATAATAGAAGTTGCCCAAAGGGATTCTGAAAGCTATTTTTCAGCATCCCTTGGGTCCATATGGATTTGGTTATAACCTCTAAAACCATCCATGAATGAAAACATTGCATTTCCTACAGTAGCATCAATGAGGATATCCATCTTAGGAAATGAAAAATCATCCTTGGGACAAGCTTTATTTAAGTCCCTAAAGTCTACACAACATCTAATTTGTTCATTCTTCTTTTTTATAGGGACAACATTAGACAACCAAGAAGAATGTTGGATGGGCTTGATAAAGTCCGCTTGTAGTAGTTTCTCAATCTCAGCCTTGATCTGCAACTCGATATCTGGCCTGAAGGTTCTTGTCACTTGCTTGATAGGGTACACTTCAGGTGAAAGATGTAATCAGTGAGTTACAAGCTCGGGATCAAGACCAGGCATTTCTTCATAGCTCCAAGCAAAAACATCTTTGTACTCTGTGAGCACTGCTATGAAGGCCCTCTTCTACTCTAGATCTAGGTGAGAGGAGATTTGAACAGGCTTCTTGGTACTCGAATTTTCTCCAAGATCAACTATACACAATTCTTCTTAAACAGCCTTAACACCATCATGTAGGTGTTCTGGGGCTTCTTCAAGTTTGGATTCAAGAGCTACAGGCAATAAAGCACTAGGGGGACATTGCAAGATTTCAGTGGATGGAGCCCCCTGTCACTGTAATAGTCTATAAACAGATCTCCCATTAGGAAGATCCAATCTAACACATCGGACCTTCGAAAGCCGTCGGTCTTCGGAAGAAGTTGATGATACTGAGGCATCCTCAGTGGGTTGAAGTGTGGTCCACAAAGGCACGAGAGTTCCTTGTGGTTTTGCTACACAACATTCGCCCTCAGGGGTGAATCCATCATAGTGTGATGCTTCTGCAAAATGGGTTTCTGACTTATCAAAAGGAAAAAGGTCCGCTACTACTCGGACAACCTTTCAATTCCAAATACCTTTTAAACATTGATGGTATGCGAAAGGAATTGCCTTCACACGATGTATCTGTGGTCTTCCCAACAACACATGGAATGCTGCTCTGTTATCAATAACATGAGATAAAGCAGGAAATTTGAAAGGCCTAACTCAGATATTAAGTGTAACATACCCCATTATCTGCTTCCACTGAGTATCGAATCCTAGGATCCGGATTTGATTGGGGAAAACGCATTTCTTTGAGACTTCAATTGCTTCCAATATCTTGAGAAGTATGAGGTTGACAGCAGAATCATTATCAACAAGCGCCCTTCGAACATCCACATCTTGCAAAGTGGCATTTAGGTAAAGTGGCTTGTTATGGTCATCCGAAGGAGCCATCATATCTTCCTCCGTAAAGGTTATAGCAATCATATGAAGTCGAGAGGGGAATAAACAGAGGCTTCCTGATTGTAGAATTCGTAGTGATGTTTCTCAATAATGGATAGCAATGCTCGAGTGGCCTCATTCCTCATCTCCGGATTGAATTGCAAGTCCTCAAAGAACATTTGAAATCTGGTGGTAGTACGCAAAGCTTCACTTGTCCTGGGTTTCGTCTCACATCTGGCATGCACATGAGTAGAAAACATGCATGCAGCCTCCTTTCCTTTCCCTTGATGTTGAGGAAAGGGGATCAGTATGTACATAATCCACTAGGTCCTCATCCGGTCTCTGTCTTTCTCGGCTAAGGTCAATAATAGTGACTTTCTCCTCCTTGTTAAAGAACTTGTGATGAATCAAAGCGACCATATCTTCCCAGGTATGAACCGAACCAGGCTCCAACCTACTATACCATGTGTACCCCCATCTTAGAGAGCGACTTCGAGAACTCATGTAAACGGAGTTCCTTATCACAAGCATAAGCCCCCAAAACTTCGATAAAACAACTTACATGTTCCCTGACATTTCCAGTTTTTCATGAAAAATGAGAAAAAGTAGGAGCCTCATAGTCTTTTGGGTATGGCTTGTTAAGGAGTGTTTCTGGGTAGGGAGGAAAAAAATCACTTACAATCCAGTCAGTGTCTTTTGAGTGGGATTTATGACGGAGAGCTTCCACATCATCTATAGTAACAAAATCAGTTTTAGGAGCATAGGAAGGCATGGGTGTGTATGAGAGAGGATCTACAGTAGGAGACGTCTTAGGAATGGGATTCAGTGGAGGATTAGGACCAGGCTTGTTCACAAGGGCATCTAACTGGGCCTGCAAGATCTGAATAGCCGCTGTAATAGATTTAGCGGTTACATTAGGATCTTCAAGGAGAACAGGCTCCTCAGTAGGACGCTGTTCTAGAATTTCCTCCATGGTAGGGACAGTACTTGAAGTAGACTGATCCATTGTTTAGAAAACAACATAACACAATTAAAGTCTGCAAGAAATGACTAAAGATTCCCAAGTGGAGTCACCAAATGATGATGCAGGATTAGTAATGGACAATATAAAAAAATATCTTGACAGATAAGATTCAAAATAAACCAATACAACCACTGCCAGAGATAAGAGTTCAGAGAATCTGTCTCAGGGTAGCCTAAACCGTCGTGCAACCATTCTATCTAGAGCATTTCTTCTCAAACATGACCTGTGAATAAAACAAAGAAATGAAGCAAGAGGAAAGGATATTAAAATAGCTGATAAGTCAGTTAGAATGCACATCTCAGAGAAAGAAAACCTTAGAATTCGAGTGACTCGAAATCTATGACACATATTGAGAGTTATACATGCATATGACTAACTCTCCTCTCTCTCTCTCTCTCTCTTTCAATGTCTTTACTCACTGTTGTCTTCTAGCTATTGAATTTTTTAGAAGTTCCAGATTGGATTTTAATGGAGGATATGCTCTGTTATCTATAGGGGATTTATTCTCTTAGATCAGGACAAGTGTCATTCAGTCAAGTGTCCAAAGAGGTGTTTTTAAAATATCCCAATGCATTAAAGCATATCTTAAAGACTGCATGTACTTCAACACGCCTAAGTTATTTTCAGAAATTAAGTAGGGTGAGTCACTCAAAATTTAAAACTTGCTCTATGATAGGTTGCTTTAGATCTAGAAGATCAAAGATCGAATGACACGTGTAACATGCATAATGATCTAAAAGCAATATTTTCATTCTTGCCGCCATACCAGATAACACAAAACCCCCCTTAGGTAAGTTATATAGTAGATATTATAAGTTGCTAAGGTTTTATCACGCGCTGTCCACTTTGAGGAATCTATCTCAATCAACTTTAAAGCAAAAGGAGTTACTTTAAATGCCAATAATAGCTTTCTGGACTTCGTTCATCTCGAGGGAACAATTTTTGGCGGCTATTTATCCTTCTTTGAAGGAGGTCAAGAAAACCCTATGTATTTACAAGGTGACCAATATATTCTTGAGTTACCCATATAGAGACCTTGAATTTAAGTTTCTCAACAAGAAACTCATTTTCATGATCAATAGTCCCTGTAAAGGAAAGTTAAAGCAACCAATCCGAGTGCCCTCAACCTGAACTCGGTAAAACCAAAAGTAGATATGTTTCTCTAAAACTCCTTTGAAATAAAGTGAGGGAAAGTCTCTCAAAGTTCGTAGGGAAACGATCCTCAGGAACCATTTCGTGGAGATGGTGTAAATTTGACTTATGAAGCTCTTTCCACTAGAGATTTGCTTTGGAAGTCAAGGTATTTTATCCAAAATATTATTTGAAGTCAATTCCTAAAGATGAATAAGAGTGACTTCAAACTCTACTTTGCAATTTCAATGAGTTAAAGAGTGCATTCGAGGGTGGTAAACCCATATCGTTGTCCTCTGAATGGGACAAAAGCCTTAGTCTTTTTTAGGGTGACTAACCTTCGAGTTCACCACCTGGAGGTGGTTAGCCTTCGAGTTCATCATCTGGAGGTGGTTAGCCTTTAAGTTGAACTTTAGTAGGAGGAAATATGCCTCATTCGTAGTTCTTTTAAGACAAAATGTAATAAGTGGTCCTTTGAAGTCTATAGATATGATCGGAGGACAACTTCTGAGTTAGGAGGCATAAAATGTGTCCTCGAAGACCTCTCTTCAAGGGATTACCTTTGAAACATGAAGTAAAGAAATAAAATCACTCAAAGTCTCTTCTTGAAAATGAATAAGTATGACTTCGAGGATTTATTTAAAGTTTCATATGTTTGAGGAGTCCATTAGGGGTAGTATACCCCTGTGTCTGTCCTTTGAGAAGGCTAGTGTCCTGTTTCATAAGGAATGTAAGTCCTTATTCCTTCGGTCGTTTCGAAGACAGTTAACTAGTGCCTACTAGGACATGTGGCATTGTCCTTTGAACTATTTTTCCAGAGGTTGCTTCTTAAAGAAGCTTTCTTTTTTGGTGATAAGGACGGTTAGATATCTTTAAGCCGTTTCAAATATCACCTTTTTATTAAACAGTCTAATCAACATGCAGCTGCTATCAATAGCTAGCACATGTAAAGCGGTGGGGTGACAAATAATTGATTTATTGAATGATTCAGTGTGTGCGGCTATACCCACTAAACGTATACATGCGCTTAAGACAACACCAGGTGTTTAGTGGGATTAATTAGACCGCCAATGTAACTAACTAATTATATTAGAAAATAAATCGATTAAGATTCTCTATGAGCCATTGATAAATCGTGAATTCTAAAATAAATTGCAACAGACAGAATCCATTCAACTGGAAAGCAACCACTTAAGAATTACGCAACACACTAGAACAAATATCGTAGCAGCAGATGACATATTGAGGAAGCTGGAGCAGTAAACATAACTTGCAGATATGCCAAATAAATATTTGGGAGCATAAAATGCAGCTATTTCTGTTTAAAAGAAAGTATAGAATGGTCCATCCTATAAGGGTAATGTTCATTGATAATCATAACAACACTGGCTACATGCGTGTTCTACCAAATCCCAATCTACTAACATAATTTCACTCAGTCATTTGTCCAACTAGAGAAGCATTTTTCCAACTAGACAAGAATAACAAGTTTTGGTTTATTGGGGCAGCAAATCCCAAATCCCTCAACCTTTCAATATAGTCCATCCATGACTTCAATCCTCAACCATATTATAATTCCTCATTACAATACATCTCATGTTTTGTCCATAATTTTCAAACATAGGAAATATGGTGTCAAATTAATAGCAATAGACTTAGCCAAAGTCTCAATGCATTTAAGGCATATGCAATGCGAAAGTGTTAAGCGCAATTAACAATGCAAGCAATATAATGGATGAACGAGTGTAATATGACAAGTATATTACAAGTTATACACGCCTCATATGAATTGAAATCGAAATTAAAATCACACATGTTAAGCAAACATAGGCATAGTTCTATCAATGAACAAGTTATGCAAAATACTTATCAGTTTCAGAAATAAACTTCATATCTCATCTAATCCATGCATTATATAGCTGCTCATAAAATTTCATGGTCATCGGACCATACTCCAAAATCTTGGTTTGTCGACACGCTACTCGAAGTACGCCAAAATTGGTTCGGTTGACCTTTCGGTCTACCGAACAGTATTTCGGTCACCCAAACAGAACACATCAAACAAAAATCCACAGAGCTATTGTAGGGCTTTTAGTTTGCCGAACCACCTTCAGTAGACCAACCCGAAACCATCCAAAACTCAGAGAATTTCGGCAAACCGTTAGGCATGCCAAGAAGGTTGCCTAAGCTTCCCAGAGAATTTCAGTCAATCCTTCGATATGCCGAGAGGTATACGGAAGTACGGAAAAAACTAGAATTCTCCAAAAAAGTCACACACTCGCACACATAAATAATTATATAGATATATCACACATTATAAAATATAATTCCGAAATAAACCAATAAGCTTAAATAGATAAACAAATCGTTTAAACATAGTCAAAGCTTCATAGGGATTCATAGTCTAATTCATACCTATAAAACCCAGAAATCAAAGTAACTATGATTAATGCTCGCATTAGATTAAACATAGATTGGTTTTGAGACAATTATATCATTGTAGATACGATAGGTTATACTATACTCATAGAATATGACATATATACTTATAGCATATCAAAAATAGTAGATGATCTGAATACTTACCTTGATTTTGTAGATATTGCTAAGAAAACCAATGTTCCCTTCTTCTACAATGGCTGAATCTTCTGAAGTTCTACAACTTTGAATCTTTAATCACCTTCGTACGGCTGCTCCACTTCTTCTCTTCTCACAATTTCGAGATATAGAAGCACACGTTCAGGTCTCGTCTCAATAATCTTTGAATAGTTTCAGTTTAACTAGTACTCTTAATTCAATTAGATTTAGTATTGTAACGTATTTAAATTCTCTGCGCTTAGATTAGATAGAAGTTCCTATGAAGTCCTAGCCATACATTATAACTTAAAAGAGTTATAATTGTGTGTGCTGTACATATTCTCTCATATTACAATCCACCAATCGCAACTAGTCAAAGTCAAACATATTAGCTAAGTTACTAAAATTTTAAATTACTCCCTAAATTCTTATGTAAGTATAACTTTACCCTATTAAAGTAGTTGGATCTTACAAGATGAGTGAGATAACGAAACTTGATTAATGCTTGAGATAATTATAGATTATCTAGATTTTTGAACAATGATATATGAGAGACATCATTGGGTTTACAAGGCATGCACTATAGTGGTGATTGTCATGAGAGGGCCTGTCCATAGGGGTGTTGTCCTTAGGTTAGTAATAAATTAATCATGCATTATGTATGTGTGGTTGACATCAAAAGTCATGGGGGTTCATGGATGGTATGTAAATATTCTTGGTTTTCGATCTTTGGGTTTGACTTCCCTAAAGTGATGTGTTAAAATATATTGGGAATTGAGACTCGTGGGTTGAAAGTCCTAGAGCCATGAGGTACATATGGAACACCGGGATAGTCTTATCCAACTGACAGTTATAATAAAGTGGATGCAAGAGGCATGGTTTGTTGCCTTATAATGTAGGAATCAAAAGATAATGATTGGATACTAGCATATATCTGTAAGTCCAATAGATTTGATATGGCCTAAGGATGGACTGTACTGCATACATATCATATTCATGTATATTTCCTTTCAATTTTCTTTATTTGATTATAATGAATTATTTCATGTGATAATTAATATTGCTGTGGTATCTCATACTTTATTTTATATATCTGTGAATGATTGAATGATTTTGTGTGCTTATAACCCTGTTTGATGTTGTGTTTGGATAGTCTAGTATGTATGGGTTATAAGGGGTTTATGCTTACGAGATTCGTTTAGCTCATCCTCGATGTTTAACATTTTTCAGGAAATCGACAATAGTATTTATAAGAGTTCGGGTGGTGCTTGGACTCAAGTTAAATTTATTTCTATACTTGTTTATTAGAGTATAGGGTATAATACTTAGCTGTAGGGAAGATTCCTTATGTCATTTATTTTAACAAGATGGGCATTTATTTCATTTGATATAAAATATGAGATTTGATATTATGTCATTTAAAGACTTCTAATGGTTTATTTAAAGGCTTTGTTATATTATTACCATGATTATGCATGATTAGTGATGTACTGTTTGGCCTAGACTCATGGAGAGTTTAGGAGGTTCACCTCGAGATACATGTCATACATTGGTATTCGTGATTTGAGATTTTGGGACATGATAGGACACCCACCCATTGGACTGCCAAAAATTTCGGCGTAAACTGAAGTTAACGTCGGGAGCTTCCAAGGGCCTGATCCGAGTGTAGTTCGAGCCCAAAAGCTTCAGTTTACCATTTTTGGTGTGCTCTATCTTATGGAGTGGTTATGTTGAACTTTTGAGGCCTGGAACTTACGGAATTAGAAATACTTGCTTTACACCAAAGGGTGGTTGTTCCATCAGAAGGGACCTAAGGCACTGGTGCTCGGCATAAATGTATGGCATGATATAAAGTAGTCTCAAAGGGATACTACATTGACTTAAATCATTTGACCAATTGATTTTGACTGTGAATATTGATTAAATATGTTGTTATTTCATATTGGATTTGTTGGAGAGGAGATCTCCACGATGGCTGAAAGTTTTCTTCTATGGGGTTTCCGTTGTCCTTAATGTGTGGTAGCCAAGGGTATGGGTGTCATCAGTGGCCGATTTTGAGTCTGAAACACCAACTAAGGAGCTAAAAAATAAGTGGCCTATATAAGCCAGAAGTAGCTAAGGCATGGACACACTATTACAACCTATTACAATACTTGAGCACTAAACTCTGGTTGAGAGAAAGCTCTTTCTAGACTCTGCTTTTTTGACTTCAGCCTTGAGCTTGGAGACTTATAGAGAACACCCCAGACTTAGAGATTTTCTATATAATCTCTAGGTAAGAAATCCCTTTCGAGAACGGTCAAGATAGGAGTTCTTCACTATCTGTACTTGTTTGAATATCTCCCGTGGACGGTTCCTTGCCATTGCCTACCTAACACATCTTAATGACCTGGCCTCTCCAACCTGGTTTGAGCAACACTGTAGGAACGACTACTACACAATGATTTTGGCCTCCACATGGATCTACCTTCTCTACCCTTTTTCTTATCTAATTGACAAGTAGGACAATCTTTGCCATGTGTACTATCGTGCCCAAAAAGGCACTTATACTAATAATTCACATAAGTAGAAAGAGAGAGCAACTGATAAATTAGATGATGGAAGGAGAATCAAACCTTGAGAACCCACTTCTCCACGTATACTCTCAATCAATCCCAGGTCATATGCAAAGTTTCAGTCACAAAGATATTTTCCACGTGACATAAAAACTCACCTAAAAATTTATTTTTATAAAACTTAAGAAGCATAAAAAGAAAATTGAACGATGATACATGTGAGAAAACCTAAGACATGTATTACTAGGGCTTACGCAGGTTAAGATATTATTTACTTAGTTAATATTGTAGGTCCCTTGTCAAATGAAAGGTTTGGATTGACCAGACCATTCTTCCACATGGCAAAAATGGTCTTGTCTCTCCAATCAACTAAAGCTGGTGAGACAGAGTATAATACTTTTCGGAAAATAACTTTATATCTAGATGGGGTATCTTTTATATACCCGACACCATTCAAATCAAGACATGTGACAAGTGTGGGTCTCACAATCATGCAAACATATCATCATAGTTTTAAATTTAAAAAATTTCAAATATTTCAAAAGCTCCAATGAAAATCAAATTGCTGAAATTTCGGTTGAAAACCATTTTATGATTAAAATAATTGAAAGAAATTAGGCTCTGAAATTTCATGAAATTTTGGCAAATTGCAGACTGAAATTTTGGCAAATTTCAGACTGAAATTTCAGATATTTCATCGAAATAAATGCACATTTTTTAGTTAAAGTATTTTAATATAGACTTAATTTCAACCAATATCTTTCCTTTTTTTTTCTTTTTTAGGAAGTACTAAGTAGTAACTTCTAAAATATAAATAATAAAGTTAATCAATAAAAATTTATATCTCCATTAAAATATATGTTATTTATGAACGTACAAATTTCAAAAAAAAGAGCAACAAATACTATTTTGATTAATAATAATAAATAATACAAAAGTTTACAGCTAATTAGTACAATATTTATGTTACAACATCCAAAAAGTATACAAGTACCCAAAATATATTGGATTCAAATTCTAACATCTAAAACAATACAATGTATAAAAGTTTGAACTGAAATTTTAAACTTTATTTTTTGATTTCTTTCAATTTACACGGGTACAAAATCCATTTGTGTACCTGTATAAGCAAAAGAAAAAAATAGTAATAATATCTATTGTATACTAATTAATAAAATGTACCCAATATGAACTCCTCCCTAATAGTACTCCTAAAGATCGTGTAATCTCCTACAATAATAACAACAAAAAAGAGACTAGACATAAAATCTATAACTAATAAAATATTAATTGCTATACCACCTACAACTATTGCAAAGAATATTGAAAAGAAGGTTGAGGGGACGTATATTTAGTAACTTTAGTCTTGAGTCATGAGAAGGTTGAGAGTCTTGAGACTTGAGAACTAAATTTCTTCTTTCAAAATTCAAAGAATAAGGGAGTTGGGTGCTTTGGATAAAAGATGAGTGGTAAAAATGAAGTTATTTATAGAGTTTTAAATGAAGTTTTTATTTTTATTTTTTTTTTGCTTTTAACTAGATTTTAGAATTTATTTTGGCCTACATATCTGAAATTTCGGCTGAAAATTACATTGATAAAGTGAGAATTTCGGGTGAAAAATATTTGCCAAAGTACAAAAATTTTGGCTATTCCATGCGAAAATTTCGAGAAAAGCTTCAATCCAAAATTACTTCATTTCAGTTTCGTCGAACCCATCCGAAACTGAAATTTTGCAAAACATTGGCAAAATTTTAAACTATGCATATCATTGACATGTCCTGTGATGAATGGTGTCTGAGTACATAACAAACACCTGTCCCAGCATAAAATTATTTTACATAATGTAGATAATTTCGAAAGTTTTGCCAGATGGCATTGCATGATTGGACTGATATTTATCATGAAGAAGAGCTGACCTTGTAGCTGTCTTAACTGCAATATGTTAGGAATTGATCCCTCAGAACTGGGAGAAAATTAGCTGTTGGCTACGTTGTTGTCCTCGTGATAAGCGTTATTTTATGTCGTTGGATTTACGCTTATTCAAAAACCTCTCCCTTTTTACTATACTAGCAAGTATAGAGGAGTAGG
>JAUPMG010055474.1:0-13730 GCA_031762675.1 Pachysandra terminalis | reverse complement strand
CAGGGAAGAGCTTCTCTTCCTCTCTCCTTCTACCACGTTTTTCCTCTCTTTTCCTTAACAAAAGCCAAAACCCAAGACCCCATAGAGAGAAAAACGTTTTCTCTTTGGTTTGGCTTCTTCAATAAGCCATAGGGTTTTGCTAAGGTGTGTTTTTGGAGTTTGCTTATTGGGTCCAAATAGCTTCTTAAGGAAGTTTCTAACTACTCCACTATAGTGTATTTCGGCCATACACCCATTAGGGTGTTTCCAAATCACTTGATTCCATTTATCTTGCATTAATCCACTTGATAAAAAAAACCTAATCACACTATTAATCAATCATATATATTTAAGACTCATAGTTAGACTTACCAAGGTGTGCCGACCCCGATTCTAGTCTGTCGACCCGATCCGGTCTAATCCGATCCAACCTGGAAAATACAAGGGAAAATTACCACTCTACCCTTTCAAAAAGACAGGGTATTACAGTAGTCCATCCATATAAGTGGGAAATCCATCCACATTAGTGGAAAATTCATCCACATAAGTGGGAAACCCATCCACAAAAGTGGGATATCCATCCACTACGATAAGTGGGAAATCGCATCCACTAAATATAAGTGGGAAAATCACAACTTTCAGTAACCTTGAGGAATGGTTACAATCTAGTTCACATATATATCATATATAACTTACAGGTTGAATACTGTCAAAAACATCTGTGTAAATCGCACTTGCGCTCGATCACATTGCCCACAAACAGTAATCTGGGTTATTTTTCAACATTGACCCACAATCACTATTTTGGCCATATCTTTTTAATTGGCTAACAGAATTGTCTCAAACTTGTTTTGGTATCTTCCTAACGAATAGGATAATCTAACTAAAATATAAAATAATTTATACAATTATTTACATGTTTTCGATAGCCAATAGTTCAGACTGGTATATGCTCTGTAAGTTTCCAGAATGTAAGAAAAACAATTTCATGCATCCAATTTACACACGAAATCATTTTAAAAAAACATTCTATTATTCAAAACATAACCAAATACGATCATAATAATAAAAACATTCATGAATTTTATAACATCAAAGTAATTCTAGGAAATCAAACATAAACAGTCCCATTTCAAATATCACTATGTAATTCATGTTCTGGAAATTCTACGATTCACAAATCATGGAAAATCAATATATAAATTTGATAAATCATTTTCGTAAACCTAATCAACAGTAAACTAATTAAATTTAACCACATAATCAATGTGGAAGGCCGGATAAGCTACCTACCTAGTTGTTTCTCAGATTCTTTATGGTTTCAATCTTCAAGCTTCAACTCTTCAGATCAGTCTTCCTTCTTCCTCCTCCTTTTCTGCAGAAACCACTCAAAGTACTTAGCTTCTCTCCCCTAGCCGTTCCATTTGAGTTCTTAAGACAAAGGTCGTCTCTTCCTTTCCCAAGTTAGGAGTTAATGGTTTACCCTTATTAGTCTAAGTTAGTTAGTTCACTTAGATTTTCTCTTTGTTGATTTCCAAAGTTATTCTTGTTGACTACGTTTTGGCTAAATGGAGAAGTTTGTTATTCATGTTTTCAGCTAATGGAAGAAAGTTTCTAAATTACAGTTATCACCCCTTAGTATAGGTACTAACACATTAACCCCTAAGCCAATCATAAGTTAATTATACCTTACCCCAAACCTTCTATTAATTCAACTTTAAACAAGAAAATTAAATATTAAGTCTTTCTACGGGTCCTGATCATTACAGACCGGAGTCTACCGACCTATCTCTGAAGAATCCCAGGTGTTCGATGGAGTGGTCGGTGGACCAGAGCCTACCGAACACCCTATTTTGCCTAAAATCCACACTCTGTCGGTAGGGTAACCGGTGGATCGGAGCCTACCGACAGTAACCAATTCTGGCTATTCTCTGGATCTCGAGATTCGAACTTTACAATTCCAAATCATTTCAAAACCATACAAAATCAAGTTCAAAACACTCAAATGTTACTCAGACATCAAAATCATCAAACAAACAATGTTTTAATACGGATCTAATCATAATCATCGTAATAGCAATCCAAATCGCAAATCAAAACATACAGATCTGAAATCGTGATAACAAAACTACACTGTCGAGTACAACTGACTTAATCTCTCTTTTGATTGGTAGGGATTCTTCCTTGATGATCTTCTTCTTGATCTAACTGACGTCTATAAATCAAAATATAATCTACGCAAGTCTTGATCAAAGCAACACAGGGCTCCTCTTCTATTTCAAATTCACACAAGGTTCAGATCTAATTTCACAAGGTTGATTAGGGTGAGAATGGTAGTTCTCATTCCTTTAGGCTCCCTTACCGTAAGCGCACTGCTCACAATCAGCATGCACGCTGATCACACGCGCCAACTCACTGATTGAATTAATTTAAGACAATCAGCCCCAAGGTTCCAATAATAACACTACAACCCCCAAACACCATAAGTACATTACACCGTACTCCATAATATTAATTAAACACATAATAAATACTAAATAAATCCAGAAAATTTCTAGTAAATTATATAAAATCAAACAATTATATGTGGGCATCTTTTAGTGGATTTAGGTCCTTACAACCTACCTCAATTAAAAAAAATTCGTCCTCGAAATTGCGTACCTTAATCCGTGAATAGATGTGGATAATGCTTCCGAATCTCCGACTCTAGCTCCCAAGATGCTTCAGTCTCATCGTGATGTCCCCACTGGATCTTCACTAACGGTATAGTCTTGGTCCACAACACTTGCTCTTTTCGATCTAGGATCCACATCGGATTTTCAACATAGGTCACATCCTCACAAAGCTACAACTACGTCCAATCCAGCACATGAAAAGGATCCGGCTCGTATTTGAGTGACACATGAAATACATCATGAATGGCTGTCAGCTCCGGTGGTAATGCAATCTGGTATGCAACTCATTCGATCCACTCAAGTACTTCAAAAGGTCTGACAAAACTTGGAGCTAGCTTTCCGTTCTTGCCGAATCGCATAATGCCTTTCAATGGTGAAGCCTTGAGAAACACCCGGTCCCCAACAGAAAATTCCAAGTCTCGCCTTCTCTTATCCGCGTAACTTTTCTGCCTACTTTCTGTCGTCCTCAATCTTTCTCGTATGAGCTTCACCTTCTCTGTAGTCTGCTGCACAAGATCGGGTCCAAGAATTCTATCCTCACCCACTTCAGCCCAACACACAGGTGAGCGACACAGTCGGCCATACAAAGCTTCAAAAGGTGCCATGTCTATACTCTCATGGAAGATGTTGTTGTAAGAAAACTCTACGAAGGGTAGATGCTCTCCCCCAACCACCACCGAATTCCATCACGCACTCTCTCAACATGTCCTCCAAAACTTGGTTGACTCTCTTGATCTGACCATCCGTCCGTGGGTGATAAGCTATACTGAAATCCAATCGCGTACCCATTGCCTTCTGTAGTGTCTCCCAAAATCTGGATGTGAACAAGGATTTGTGATCTGAGACGATACTATCATCCGCTGCAAGTGACTGTAAATCCATATCGTTGTTCTAACTTTCTGCAATCCACTGCTCTAGTGATGGTTTGGCGACAAGACTTAACAAATAACCACCTCGTTGTTGGTCCATAGGCTGAACTCCCAAATCTGAGATAAACTCTTGCAATCTCCACTCCTGCCTCATCAACTGTGCAAGAACCCCAGGCGGTTTGCCGCTCAAAGCATCTGCTACCGCATTAGCCTTCCCAGGATGGTAGTTGAGCGTAGAGATATAATCATTCACAAGCTCCAACCGCCTCCTCTAGCGCATGTTAAGATCCTTCTGCGTGAAAATGTATTTCAGACTCTTATGGTCTGAAAATAACTAGAACTCCTCCCCGTAAAGGTAGTTCCTCCATAGTTTCAAAGCGAAAATTACAGTGGCCATGAGTGGGATAGTTGCGCTCATGAACTTTAAGTTATCGTGATACATACACTACGACATGACCATCCTACATAAGTACAGTGCCCAAACCTTGCAGTGATGCATCAGTATAAACCTCCATCTTTTGTCCTGCAATAGGTACCACAAGAACAGGTGTCGAAGTCAATCTCTTCTTGAGCTCTTCAAATGCAGATTCACACTTCTCGTCCTAGTTGAACTTTACTTCTCGTCCTAGTCAAGCGAGTCAATGGTGCATCAATCGAGGAGAATCCTTCGATGAACCTCCTGTAATATCCCACAAGACCCAGGAAACTCTTGATCTCGGTTGCATTCTTAGGTCGTTCCCACCCAAGAACTGCTTCAACCTTGGCCGCCGCTCCAAGATACTACATGCCCAAGGAACTTGACTTCAACCTTCCAGAAATCACACTTTTCCAACTTAGCATACAGCTGGTGGTCAAACAACGTCTGTAGGACAATCCGAAGATGTTCCTCCTGCTCCTCTATAGATCTCGAATAAACCAAAATATCATCTACGAAGATGACAACAAAACGATCAAGAAAATACCTAAACACTCGGTGCATCAGGTCCATAAATGCTGCTAGCGTATTCGTCAACCCGAATGGCGTAACAACGAACTCAAAATGCCCATATTGAGTACAAAAGGTTGTCTTCTATATATTCTCATCCTGAATCCTCAGCTGGTGATATCCCGATCTCAAATCAATTTTCGAGAAGTGTTGCGCTCCTCTCAGCTGGTTGAATAAATCATCGATCCTCTGCAACAGATACTTATTCTTCATAGTAACCCGGTTCAGTTGCCTGTAGTCGATGCAAAGTCGAGAGAACCATCTTTCTTCTTCACAAATAACACTGGAGCGCCCCATGGCGAAGTACTCGGCCTGATAAACCCAAGAGCATTCAACTCGTCCAACTGTACTTTCAACTCGCGTAACTCAATCAGAGCCATCCGATAAGTCGCAAGTGATATGGGTCTAGTGCCAGGGATGAGTCTCCCTTTTTAGTAGTAAACCCGGGATCTCCTGAAACATGTGTCCAAAGTCCCTCACAGTAGGAATATCTTCCAAGGACAGCTTCTAAAGTCCTTCCATATCAAGCAGAAAGTCGGACTGATAACGATCCTTCTCTGATCGGCAGAAAGTCAGACAGCGACCCCAAGGAAGACAGAACAAAACAGGCTTCTCAAAACAGTTAACACTGGCATGATATGCCGTGAGCCAGTCCATATCAAGTATCACTTCAAACGCAGGCATGTCTAACACAACAAGATTTGCCTCCAGGTTAAGGTCGCCTACCCTCACCACACAAGTTCTAAAAACTCGGTGAAGAGTCGCGATTCCCCTAATTGAATTGGTAATGCACAACGGATGATCCAATACACTAGAATGTAAACCCAAAAAGGCCATGCAACTACTTGAAATGAAGGAATGAGATGCAACAGAATCAAATAGTACACGAACTGGAGTGTGAAATAGATGAATAGTACCTTCCACCACAGCGTTCGTAGCACGGTTGTTGCGGGGAACAGTGGTGTCAGTCAAGGCATGGACTCTGCCTTGCGATTCAGGTCGAGGCGATGTAGGCCGACCATCTCGTCAAGGTGCTCTACAATGTATCTAGAGATGCCCTATGTTGCCACAGTTGTAGCAAGTCCACGTCTCACGCTTGCAAAACAATTGGTCCTGAGGAGGTAGAGGCCGTCATAGCGCATCTCATGCCTGTGCCATAGGAGTTGCGGTGTCTCTAGGAGGAGTTCTCCATCGCCGGTTATCGTGCCTCTGTAATCTATCATTGCCAGATCTCTGCTGATAGGGATGGAATCTACCTTTGTCTTGCTTGGGCTAGTCTCTAGATGTGGCTTCACTGTCCACGTCTCTCTCCACATGTCTGGCACACTCCAAAACCTCAGCATAATTCTTCAAATGCTGTGGAATGACCTTAGACCGGATGGCTGAGCTAAGACCTTCTTTGAATTTGGCTACCTTGACAACCTCGTCAGCAATCATATGCGGTGCGTATCTAGACAGCATCACAAAATGGGCCTCGACTGTGCCATCGTCTGTGTGCCCTGCTCTGTCCCATGAAGCCGGAAACCCTCTACCTCCTGTAGCTTGTAGGCAAGTAGTTCTCTAGGAACTACGAAAGAAACTGCTCTCAAGTTATCTCAGTCGTCAGGTTTCTCTCAGTCATATCCCACCAGTGGAGGGCTTCACCTTTCAGCAAGAAGGTGGCAAGAGATACACGTTGCTGATCAGGACATCCCATAGTCCTGGAGATCCGCTCGATATCTAGGAGCCAGTCTTGTGCTAAGTGAGGCTCTCCCCGTCCAGCATAGGTCGGTGGAGTTAACTTCTTAAACTTCTCCAACCAACCCACTGCCGAACTCTGAATTCTCCTCCCCTCCATAGCAACCTGGTGTTGCATTTGGTCACGTTGTAGGGGAGCCATGCCTCCAAGGATCTAAAAAACACCTGCCAATTGTGGGTCTGTGTCAGCCCCAGCTCCAGTGGTTGAGCTCCCCCCCACGGTAGCATTCCTTCTCCTTCCTGCCATCTACACACCCAAGCAACCATTAAGTCTACAATATGCTACACATCCTAGCTAATGCACAACAAACACACATCAACACAGCAACCATCATGAAATCAAACAACACACAGTTCCTATGGTCTTTCTATGCTTCTCCCACCTAACTCTAGTTTCTATGTGATACCTAATGTCACTAGTCTTCTGGCAACCTTACTCTGAGCAAACCTTATGCTCTGATACCAATCTGTCACGCCCCAAATCCCGTGACATGATTCCCAATGAGGGATAGCACGGATCTTGTGGTGAGACCTTCAGGATCCACAACTGGATTGCGGATTTCTATCAAACCACAAGCGAAATAAAAGTAATAATTACCTTTATTAAAAAATGATCAGAGTGCAGAAGTTCAAATATAAAGAAAACAAATTATCTTGGAATACAACTGAGCCCAGATCCTCAAGGGTCTGAATAATTCCAATCAAGTACTTCAAAACTCTAAACAAGTTTATTACAACCATAACTCCCTCGGGAGCACAAATCCAAATAAATAATCAGATAATGTCTAAGTCGCTTAGCAGCAGTAGCAGCATTACAAGCTAACATAGCAGTCACTCCTCCCATCCTGCAGCATGAAAAGTTGCGTGAGCCTAGAATGCCCAGTAAGAGTATAGACAATTTTTCGTCCTCTTATGGAAACCAAATCAATAGGTTAGTACAGTAATTAATCATAATATGAAATAAGTATTTTAATATGATATGGTTTGATATGAATGAGTCAATCACATGTCCTATAGTGAATGCAATGAGAGGAACATACAAATAATATGTTGATACACAGTGAATGAAACTAAACCAACACCTCATGATAAGTGGACCTCATATGAAACTTCCCAACATAACCAAATTCAAGACATAGTCCTAGGAACTACCAGAAGCCCCCTCTTTATTCCAGGCACTAACCCATGGTTCGAAGGCCATCATATACTAATTTACGAGTGTACCATACTTGAGGAATAGAGAACATGTATAGGAGCTCACATACATCCTACCATAATTTAAGTGGGCCCTTTCACCCCACGGGTATATAGTCAACCCAACTGGAGGCTTCGCATAGTTTCTCCGTAGATTTCCACCTCCCGGTTCACTTATCATTCAATATCAGCCTAGTATGTAATGTATTTAACTAGGACACCAAATGAAGATCAACAACGGAAACTATCAACAAGCCCATACACGCGGATAATCCGATTGAAAACCATCACAAACTTCCTATCATGTTATCACACCACAATCACATATACCCAATAGACCAGGTAATTCCACATTTAATCAGCATCAAACCTAAGGTGGGATGATGGTCACAACAATCTCGGGACACCAAGTTCACTACCCGCATGTAGGCTAGATGCCTTCTGGTCAAAACATGCTTCCGGAATTCAAATAATCAACCAATGGCCTAAGCCCCACATCATCCACCTAGGTATTCAACAAAATCACACAGGTCTATGCACTAAACTGAATCTTCGGTGGAGTGACTGGTGGACCAACACCTGCCGAAGTGCTCCATTAAATTGTTTTGAAGACACTGTTGGTGAACCAGAGTCTACCGACCTGTCTCTGAGAAATCTCAGGTATTCAATGGAGTGGTCAGTGGACCAAAGCCAACCGAACACCCTATTTTGCCTAAAATCCACACTCTGTCGGTAGGGTAACCAGTGGACCGGATCCTACTGACAGTAACCAATTTTGGGTATTCTCTGGGTCTAGAAATTTGAACTTTACAATTCCAATTTGTTTCAAAACCATTCGAAATAAAGTTCAAAACACTCAAATCATACTCAGACATCGAAATCATCATTCAAATATTGTTTTAATATGGATCTATAATCCTAGTAATAGCAATCCAAATCACAAATCAGAATGTACAGATCTGAAATCTCGATAACAGAACTGCACTGTCGAGTATAACTTACTTGATCTCTCTGTTGAATGGTAGGGATGCTTCCGTGATGATGTTCTTCTTGCTCTAACCGGCGTCTGCAAATCACAATATGATCTGCTTAGTTCTTGATCAAAGCAACACAAGGCTCCTATTCTCTTCTCCTTCTTTTTCAGATTCATGCAAGGTTCAGATCTGATTTCGCAAGGTTAATTAGGGTGAGAATGGTAGTTCTCATTCCCTTAGGATTAGAATGCATGTTGATCGCGCACGCTAATTCACTGATTGAATTAATTTCATTCAATCGGCCTAAGGTTCCAATAATAACACTACAAACCCCAAACACAATAAGTACATTACACCGTACCCTATAATATTAATTAAACACATAATACATACTAATTAAATCCATAAAATTTCCAATAAATTATATAAAATCAAAAAATTAAATGTGGGCATCTTTTAGTGGATTTAGGTCCTTACAATTATTGTATAAGACTGACTATATGCTTATTAATGTGGATGTTTGTGAAATATATATATATATATATATATATATATATATATATATATGAATTTTGTGGAAATTGCATGAATATGAATGTTGTTATGTGGCTATGAAATTGTTTAGAGTAGTTTCCTTGAATTTACCTATTGAGCCTCCAAAGTTCACCCCCACTGAAAACAAGTTATCCACAAGAGTGATGGTTAGACCTGAAGAGAGAGAGTGCTTGATGGTAGTGATAATTGCTGCATTGATTTAGAAACAATGAATTCATTTAGTTTGATTTATGGATTTGATTTATTAGTTTTGACCCACTTGGGCAACTAGTTGTAATCACATTGAATATTGGTTTGGAATTATGTTGGAATTGTTCAAGTTTTAAAATTTATGAGACATCCTCTGGTTTATAGAATGCTCTGTTGGACCATGTGATTGGCTTAGATGATTTGGCCGCATCCAAGGTTTGGATCTGAAGGTCATTCCCCTGGAAATCCTTGAGATTCCATATCTCGGATTAGGGGCGTGATAGTAGTATAGTTACGTAGTCTAGTTTTTTCTGTTATTTTTAGTAGATATTGTGTTTCCATTTCTGTAGAGTCAGTTTTATATGGTAGAGGATTCATTTCTAATGGGTTGTTTAAACTAGATATTTATTTTTGAAGTAATGTAAATTGGTTTTCTTATTTGACTTCCAATAACGATGATGTTATTATTTTTGATTCATTGAGATGGCACACTAAACTAGGCTACATAGGGTTAGAGAGGATGAACATATTGGCTCGAGCAGGTCTGCTAGGATCTCTCGCCAAGGTACAGTTACCCATATGTGAGTAATGTTTGGCTAGTAAGTCTTGTAGAAGATCATAGAATCAGTCAAAATAATGAAAGTAAAAAAGATGATATTTTTTATGTTTTACTAGTCCATTGGGACTGGTACAAACGTCAAAGCCCAGGAGTAGGAGGCCATCAAAAGCATATCCCAACTATATAGGTGTTGGTACGAGTGCCAGAAGACGATTCCAAAGCGGATGAGGTGACGCTGATGATATTTTTTAATTTTTACTAGTCTTGTGGGACTGATACAGACGTCAAAGCCCAGGAGCAGGGGGTGTCAAAAGCATATCCCAACTATGTGGGAGTTGGTACGGATGCCGGAAGCTGATTCCAAAGCAGATGAGGTGGCGCTGACTCAGCAAAAAAAATATATGATATTTTTAATTTTTTAACAGTCCTGTGGAACTGGTACAGACGTCAAAGCCCAGAAGTAGGGGCGTCTAAAGCATATCCCAACTCTGTGGGAGTTGATACGAGCATAGAAGCCGATTCCAAAGCAGATGAGGTGGCACACTCAGCAAAAAAAAATGATGATATTTTTTTATTTTTTTACCAATCCTGTGGAAATGGTACAAACGTCAAAGCCCAAGAGCAAGGGGGCGTCAAAACCATATTCCAACTCTGTGGGAGTTGGTACCGGGGCCAGAAGCCAATTCCAAAGCGGATGAGGTGGCGGTGACTCGACAAAAAAAAGATATATTTTTTACTTTTTTTACCAGTCCTGTGGGACTGATACAAACGTCAAAGCCCAAGAGAAATGAAGCGTCAAAAGCATATCTAAACTCCGTGGGAGTTGGTACGAGCGCCGGAAGCTGATTCCAAGCAGGTGAGGTGGCACTAGATAAATTATTTATTTATTTAAATAATTATTCTCAGATCCTGAGGGAACTGATACTACGGGCGCCAGGCCCCATCAGCAGGGGGCATCAAAGGCATCCCCGTCTGCGGATGAGGTGGTGGAAGGAAAATAAATTATTATTTATTTATTGACTTAACCAATTAGCATCAGTCCTGTTGAACAGATACTACTGGATCAGTCCTGTTGAACTGATACTAGTGGATCAGTCCTATTGAACTGATACTACTGGTGCCAAACCCCAGGAGCAGGGGGATTCAAAGGCAGCCCCGCCTGCAGGTGAGAAGGCGCCAAGAAAATAAATTACTATTTATTTAATTGACTTAAAAAATTAGTATCAGTCCCGTTAAGCTGATACTACTAGAGCAATCCTGTTGAACTGATACTACAGCGCCAAACCCCAAGAGCAGGGTGGCGTCAAAGGCAATCCCTGCCTGCGAGTGAGGTGGCACCAGAAAAATAAATTACTATTTATTTAATTGACTTAAAAAGTTAGTATCGGTCTTGTTGAACTTATAAGCACCAGACGCCATGAGCAGGGGGCGCCAAAGGTAGCCCCTGCCTGCGAGTGAGATGTCGCCAGGAAAATAAATACTATTTATTTAATTGACTTAAAAAATTAGTATCAGTCATATTGAACTGATACTATTGGATCAATCCTGTTGAACTGATAATACTGGCACCAGACCCCAGGATCAGGAAGGCTTCAAAGGTAGCCCTTCCTACAAGTGAGATGGTGCCAGGAAAATAAGTTACTATTTATATATTGACTTAAACAGTTATTATCAGATCCTATGGGAACTAATACTACTAGCGCCAGACCCCAGGAGCAGGGGGCATCAAAGGCAGCCCCCGCCTGCGAGTGAGGTGGCGCCAGGAAAATAAATTATTTCTTATTTACTTAATGATTATTATCAAGTCCTGTGGGGATTGATGCTATCGGTGCCATACACCAAGAGCGGGAGGGCGTCAAAGGTAACCCCCACTTGCGGGTGAGGTGGCGCCAGGAAAATAAATTATTACTTATTTATTTACTTAATGATTATTATCAAGTCTTGTGGGGATTGATTCTACCGGCGCCAGACCCCAGGAGTAGAGGGTGTTAAAGGCTGCCCCCGCCTATGGGTGAGGTGGCGCCAGGAAAATAAACTGTTAATTATTTACCTACTTGAATAATATTATCAGATTCTGTGGGAACTGATACTACTAGCGCCAAACCCCAGGAGCAGGGGGGTCAAAGGCAGCCTCCATCCTATGGATAAGGTGGCACCAGACACCATAATTATGCTTTATTATTAACAAGTCCCATCCAGCATGGTATAGATATCTACCAAAGCACAAAAACAAAAGGGGGAAGGTCAAAAACAGATTCCAGTACTATAGGATTGGTCCTGGCAGCAAACAACGCACGTTGAAGATGACCATCATATTACCACATAACCATGCCAATACTCCATGGCGAGATGCCGACTAAGAGATTCGTCTTTATACTCCACGGCGGGATGCCAATACTCCACGACGAGAAGCCGACTAAGAGATGCGTCTCTATACTCCTTGGCGGGATGCCAATACTCCAAGGCAGGATGCCGACAAAGAGATGCGACTCTATACTCCATGGCGGGATGCCAATACTCCATGGTGGGATGCCGACTAAGAGATGCGTCTCTATACTCCATGACGGGAGTATAGAGTTCAGGTTGTTTTGAGTCACCACCATCCATTGGGTTCAGGTGTGAATGGTCACCTAGGTAGGTCAATTAAATTCAAAAATAGAACCAAAAAAAATAAGATTTCAAACAAAGTCTAACCAGATTGGGTAGGGAGGTTTAGTTAAGAGTGCGGGAAGGTGTTAGGCACCCACACTTTTCCGGTTTAACTGGTTACCCGGTTTAAGTTTATTTGGCCAATTTAAATAAAATCCTAAAAATCTAGAAAATCCTAAATCTAAATATTATCAAAAGATACCCTAAATCTAAATCTAAATCCCTAAAAATAAAAAAGTCCTAAATCTTAACATCCTAAAATATTTACCACAATCCTATAAATAAAAATTGCAACGGAAATAAAATCCTAATTAAATCTATAAGGATCATCCAAACTTAAATCCTATAATCCATCATAAAACTAGATTTTAACAGCACACAATCTTGAAGCAATAAATTAGATCAAAAGAAAAATAAATAAATAAATTCAAACGGATCTTATAGCAAGGTATCCGAATACACTGATATTGCTGCAACCCCTTGAAATAAAAATAAAATAAAACAAATTCCTATGTAGCAGCAAAATTTTCCTTTTTGATTTTGGAACTCCTGGAGAACTAGACTTGGCCGGTAACAAGGCTATTTTGCTGGATTTTGGCTCAGATTCAAGCTTCAATAGGGTTTTGCAGACAAACGATGTGGATGAGATTTTCAAAGGATGATGGAATAGGGTTGGCTAGGATTTCTATTGATTTCTTTTTTGGGTTTTGGAAATTGGGTTCTAGGGCTTTGGGGTTTTTGTAGTGTGGACGAACAGGAGGAGCAGAAGGCTTTTTGGCTGGGTTTTTGAAGGGTTTTTGCTGTAGGATTTGAAGAGGAAGAATTAGGGGTTAATGGTGGTTGGGACAAGTAGATAAGATGGGGTTTTGCTAGGTTTCGGCTCAAATTTGAGGGTTTAGCTAGGGTTTGAGAATGGCCTTTGAACATGACGAATAGAGATTTCTCCTCGGGTTCTGCAGGTTCAAACCAAGAAAATAAGAAGATGGGTTTAGAGTTTTGCTTACCTCTAATTCGGCTCACTTGCCCTTTCGATTCTCTATGTGTTGCCGATTTTTTTCCCTACCCTTTTTTCCTTTGATCGATCGTATTTTTATAGCCGCAGAAGGGCGGCATCCAATATTCCCCTACGTTTCCATCTCAATCACTATCTCCTCCTCTCTCAATCCCTATTGTCACGTCCCAAATCCAATATAGACCCTTTTCGGTCTAATGGAGACAAGAGACATGACCTTCATTTCCACAACGGGAGAATGGCGTCAATCAAGGCACTATCTTCAAAATTAATCACAATTAAAGTAAATAAAGCATTTAACAATAATTAATAGCAGCGAAAAAAGGATCGAAAACATTCTAGGTTAAAAATCA
>JAUPMG010055463.1:0-13731 GCA_031762675.1 Pachysandra terminalis | reverse complement strand
GGTGTAGTGGTTTAATTTACCAATTTACCCTTTGTGTAAATGTTCTTTTTAAATCTGAATTTTTCTGGTCTTTACACCCCTACCTCGCCAACACAAAAAATTTTGCTTTTGGCTAAGTTAATTCTCAGCCCAGAGACTGCCATAGGCTACATACTCCACTGCCTTACTATTAACACCAAAATTGCAACTTTCACTGCTACAAAAGAAATTCTTTTTCTTTTTGATGAATAATATATAGACACAGACAGTACGAAAAGAGGCTAGATGGGACCTCGGTCAATACAAGACAGAAAAAGATAATAGAAAAGGAGTGTCCCCAAGAAGAAAAACAAGTGTGAGAAAAAACAAAATAACCACAGATACAAAACTAATAGGAAATTATGTCATCTATAGGCATGCCACGGAAGAGGGTCTCTCTGATGACACCTCCATTAGCTAATCTGTCAACCAAGTTGTTAGCGGATCTAGACACATAAGAAAACGAAATGTTCAGTCCCATGGCCAATGCTACCGCCAAATGGCTAGATGTGAGAGTCGACATAATTGTCCCTAGCAAGCATCAATCCATGAGATAACCACCATAAAATTCCCCTCAACCTCCAAATAGATATCCCTGTAATCTTGCATCCCTCAAACCTGCTGCATATATTCCTTAGCACATGCAGTCTCTAAGAACTGCTTCTTTTTTTTAGGGGGGGAGGGGGAGATTGAACCATTCGATATACATTGTTGTGCCATTCTCCAACAGCTTAAGCTTTTAGAGTAAGTAGTTGTCAACATTTCTGTTTTTTCAAAAAATTTGGTTAGCACTGCTGCCAAAAAGGCAAAGGACTTGTAGTTTCTATACTGGTCAAACCTCTTCAAGACATACTTAGGTTTCACAAATACAAGGTTGGAAATAAAATTGTGAATAACATCATCTCATATCTATAAAAAAGATTAAAACAACCTTTAAAGAAGGTATATGGCACTGCCATAGACAGTAAAAAGAACTCATAATATAATGCAGGCAGAGCTATTTGCTTTGGTTATGGGTTTGAGGGAAGCTAAAAGTCAGGGTATTTGGAACTTGGTGGTGGAGGGGGACTCAGCGGTTGTCATTTCTTGGATGAGGGAGAGGAATTGTAGCTCTTGGATACTATCCCACTTTTTCATGTTTGCACTATCTCTCGGAGAGGCTACAATTAGACTTTGCTCGTGTACTCAGAACTGCCAATGGGCTGGCAGATCGTTTGGCGAGAGAAGGAACTGGTTCCGAGTCTTTCTTTAGTGGGGCAGTACCGAGTGATCTATTGGTTGAGGAGGTGTAGGTTTTTCCTCGTTTGAGGATTGGTTTTTTGTGTTTTTTGATTTTTATGTTTTTCTTACGGTTGTTGGTCCACTGCTTTGTGGCCTAAGAGCTATGTACATCCTTCTCTTGTTATTTATATTATCTTCATTATTCATCAAAAAAAAAAAACTCATAACACATGGGCTCCTATACAAGGTTGGGAATATAATTGTGAATAACATCATCTCCTATCTATAAAAAAGATAAAAACAACCTTTAAGGAAGGTATATGGCGCTGCCATAGACAGTAAAAAGAACTCATACACTTAGGCTCCTAGATTGGGCATCCAATTGCCCAATTTTTTATCGCTACCAATACCATCATGATTGTTTATTTTCTATAGTTATTCTTGTTTGAAATATTATAAAATAGGACAAGTGGAGAAAAAATAAGAAAGACTGAAAATAGTTGAACTAGAATCCAGACCTCCACAAGCAGTTCATGTTCCCCTTTAGATGGAAACCATTTACATGTGCTATTTTTGAAGCCTATTTCTGTTTTTTTTTTTTTTTTTTGCAAAACAAGTTTGAAGAGAATTGTTAAACTGAATTACTCAGTCTCGAACAGAGGTAATAATATGAAAGCACGATGTACAATAAGCACCAGTGTCAATGTTCCTTTATAGCATCTTCTATTTCCCAAGGCCTTACAACAGGCATGTAAACAGACTAACAGAGGAGATTTATTAAAATTGGAAAGCAAACGACATTGTGCATGCATATCAGAAAACACAGTTTTTTCTAATTAAATACAATTATGAATTCTATTTTTATAAGATCCCAAGTGTGTGTGTATGTGTGTGCAATGATGCATATATTATAGACAGACGGAACAATAACAGCATCGTCTATTTCTGAAGGCCTCACAAAAGGCATGTAAACAGACTAACAGAGGAGCATTATTAAAATTGGAAAGCAAACGACATGCAGTACATGATATGTATCTATACCCTTTACATCAAATCCAAACAACTGAAAAGATTAAATCCCCAATACCCTCTTTTCTTCCTATATCCTGACTTACAAACTCCTCTGTTAGCCCCAAAACATCCCCCAGTTGCAGTCAAAATCAGCAAATTGGATCTCTCAATTCCGCATAATTGGAAACCCAGACGAATAACAAAGATAGAGATTTGTCGATCAGCTTCTGAATATTTGACTCTTTTCCTTCAAAACTCCTGCGATTTCTTTCCCACCAAATCAACCACACGATTGTCCTAGTAAGTGTTATATTCTATATTTCTAATTTCGAATACCATACACTAATTCAAAACCAGGATTATGCTGAAGACCAGACCTTTCAGCCATCATCATCATCATATGCCTCATCCCAACTAGTTGGGGTTGGCAACAAGAATCCTGTCCCTCCATCCCAACCTGTCAATGACCATATAGTCAGTCAAATCATGCATATGTAAATCCATTTAGATTAACTCTATCCATGCTCTGTTGGGTCTTCCTCCCCCCCTCTTAAAACCTTGCATCCAATAGACCAAAACATACTTTATCCAATTCTTATCCATCAAGTTTGAGGCAAACAACTGCGACACCCCTCACATTCTCCAAAATCACAAAACCATCCTTTCAGCCATCAACTCCATCCAGGTACCTCAAGCATCATTTTCTGAAAGGAAATCCAAGAATAGCCGCTTCAGACCCCCTTTGTAAATTTGAGGAGAGCTTGCTCCTTCTCCCCAGCATTCATCATTAACATAACCATGACCATCCATTCCAATGCTCACCAGCCGCATTCAAACCAGGTGCTTAGTCACTGCTGGATTTTGGATGGTACAAAACCTTTCTACCTGCCTCTGCATGGGTGTAAGGAATTTGTGAGTTCTTTGTGGAGATAATACAATTTATTTAGTTGTGTTATTTATTATTCTACCATAACTGCGAACTGGCAGAGAAGTACTTCCGTTTCAAATGCAAAAACAGAACGTACCTGAAGAACTAACCCTCCCCTTAGTCAGTGCTTGCTTTTCTTCAATCAGTGACCAGTAAAACAATTGAGTACACTATACATCAGCCTTCCTATCTATTTCAGCACCTGGGGTTGAAGGTAAATCATTCATCGAATCAGAAGATTCTGGCATGCCCAGCATTACCTGTCCAGTAGAAAAATGACCGAACACTCACTCCTAACTGAAAGGAGTCAACCATCAGCTGCAGCATAGTTACTGCATTGCTACCTACTGGGTAACACTGCTCACATTGTCATCTTTCCTGGTTATATCAATACTAACTAACCACTGGCAGGGTTTAAAGCCTCGATGTCAGTAGTGATATCGGTCAGCTTTGAAACCAGTACGAATAGGCCAATCCAGATTGGTATCGGACTGGATTGGCCTGAGACATTAGGTGAAATCAAAGTTTCTTTCCAGTATCGACACATACATTGTATATTTAGGATAGATCCAATCCAATACCTATACGGACTGGCTGATACGTATCAGTATCAAATGATGCTTTAAACCATGCTTACCAAGATCACACAGCTCACTTTCTCATTTTTCCTGCTTATATCAATACTATTCGTCCAGCCACAATATCCTTTCTATTGTAGAATTTCCTATTGTTATTGAATATGTTGTGGCACCATCGTAAACTGGAATTAATCATGGGACCCTTCTCTAGCAGCCAATCACCACCTTAATCCTTGCCGCATACAATTCAAATGATTCAATGAATCCAGGTCAAGTTCTCCACATAAAGGGGCTTGTGTATTCACTATCAGCCACCATCCATGGAAAATCAAAACACCTGGGCAATCTTTAACATCCATAGAACCCCTTTTGATATGATTTCTCTGTATTCCAAAAACGGGTAAAGTGAAATCAGGTAGCGATACACTACAAAGATTTCAACCTTCTTTCTACCACCAACCAAACCAATGTCCTTTCCAATCTTATCACAAACTATTAGCCCTATCCCATATTCCAAAGGATTCTTTATCTTCAGATTTGATCTCAATACTTGAGGAGTCCGTGATTGACACAAAGAGCTTTGTATTGTCCAAATAGTAATGGCTTAGGTCCAGGGTTTTCAGGCTTTAAGAGCTTCGTCTATTTCCTCTATTTTGCATCCAACCAAAACTAAATCTTTGACCACAGTAGGATCCACTTTGTACCCAACATTAGGTCGGATATGGATTCCCAGCCTCCAAATCAGACTACTGTAAAGAACCTTCCATCCATTCACCCTTCTTCCTACCGGAAAGTACAGTTATTTCAGCCTGCCACCGGTAACAAATGCCAAATGCCAAGTCTAATAAATCCTCCCCCTTCCATATTTTTGTCTGGCCTGCATCAGATATGGATCCAAGCAAATTGAACCAAAAAAAACCTTCGGGATAATTAATCCAGACAACTCAACACCAGCATCTTTCCTCACTTCAAAGAACGAAACTGAAAAACATCTACTTCTCTCCACTATATGAAGAACTCATTTCCACTGCCTTATTGATATCAATATACTTCACTATCTTGTAAGAACCTTCTCTTTATATTTGAAAACTCTAGAGACTATGCCAGCAAACTTCAAACTACTCCGGCAACCTTCAGAAGTTAGAAAACCTAATATTCAGGGCCATTGGCTACATACTCCACTTAGGCCTGTCAATGGTTTGGATCATGATCCGAATCCGATCCGATTATAGCGAATTCGGTAAGATATTTTTTATCTGAAATTCGATTATGATCCGAATCCAAAAAATTCGATTATAATAGAATCGAATATGGATCTATATAAATCTGATTCGATTATATACTTAAAGCTATGTATATTTTAATATGTAATGTCTTACATGCTATCATTATCTATGAACAACATATTGCATAATAACATATCCGAACCGGACAACTCACCAAAAAAAAAAAAAATCCGAACCGGACAGACCGTTTTACCCAAAAAAATATCTTTCCCCATCTTCTTTCCCCCATCCACATTCATCTTCTTTCCCCCATCCACCTTCTCTTCTTCAGTCGGTAGTGCACCCTTCATCTTCTGAAGATTTTTTGAATTGCTTATCTATGTTTGTCGACAGTGAACCAGTAGAACTAAATCTCATATCCGAAATGGGAGAAGAAGAAACATAGCCACATTTGGAGCCGAACGATTGCATCAAGAGAAAGCTGGATTAAATCCAGTTTGCGAAGCAGAAAGCTCAGGAAATTGCGGCACAACTTGTTAACAATGCCGAGGCCGACTCGCATCAAAGATTCTACCGAATCTGCCTCCACTAATTCTTCTCTCTCTCATCCTCCCGTTCTCATGGAAGTTTTACTCAATCTGTTCTTTTTGAGATTTCTAGGCCGACTCACATATTTTTCTTTTTTCTTTTTAGTTTCTTTTTCTTTTCAAAATGGATCGAATCGGATTTCGGATTCGGATATCGGATATCGGATTATTATCAAATTCGAATGGAATTTATGAAGATCCGTCGGATTCGAATTCGGATCTACTAGAATTCTTAACGGATCGAATTCGGATTCAGCGAAATCCACTTCGAATCCGATCCGTTTACAGGCCTAACTCCACTGCCTTACTGTTAGCTTCAAAATCATGGCTTTCACTGCTACATTTATCTATTTCTTTTGCATATGCAGTCGCTAAAAACTGCCTATCATGGTTCAGACCCCTACCAAAAAGTAGTATAAGTAAACAACTTTTAATCTTAGGAGGAAATTGTATGCAGCTAATTCCTTTCTATTTCTTCTAAAGTTTTGGTTTCCACAGCTGCCAAAAAGGCCAAGGGCTTACAATTCTATACTGATCCCATTCTGCTAATAAGTGTTACACAAGATTAAGGCTGCGTTTGGCCTGGCTTATATAAGTACTTATTTCAGCTTATAGCTTATTAAAGCACTTTTTAAAATTAAAAGTGTGTTTAGTAACACCTAATGGGTAAGTGCTATTGTTTACCCATAAGCAGTAGAGGAAGGCTACCCATTATCACTTGTGCGGTAAGCTATTTCAAAACCTTAGTAATATATATATTTTTTTTTTGGTAACTGGGTGTCCGGGCCAGCTTACGCGCACCTCGACTAGTAGTATTAGTTTAATAATACCTATTTTTTTCATAAGAACTTAAATAAATGTATTTACCAAACGCTATTTACTTCAAGTAAGCAGCTTATTGCTGCTGTGGATAAGTGCTCCCAGTGAGTCACTTATCCATCGAGTGCTTATCCAAAAGCACAAGCCGGGCCAAACGCAGCCTATGTTCAAGACCAGAACTTTCAGTCACTTATCCACCATAATAAGTTTTATCTCATTCTCTTGACGCTCTAGTTTTGAGGCTTAGAAAAAAAAAAAATAAACCAGCAAAACATCCCTCAATTCTCCAACATCACAGAAACATCCTCATGCTACACCTCAAGAATCACTTCTCTGGAAGAATCAAAGAAGTAGCCGCTTCAGAAACCCCATCTGGGAGTTTCTACGATCTAAACATTAATCTTTCATAAACCCACAACATTGGTATTTTTCAATCCATATAACGACATCAACTGGGATGTTCTCTTCTCTTACATTTATTTATTTATTGTTGATTATTAATGAAATTCACCAAAACAACACCTACCCAGATAAGAAAACAAGAAAGGGGGGAAAAGTACATCAATATCATATAAATAAACTAAAAAAAAAAAAGAAGTGAAAATCAATGTAAACCCCAAAATAGTTGTCATTCTCATCGCATAGCTCAATTAGAAAAAAAAAAAAAAAAAAAAGACACTATTCAAGACCAGCAAGCATCTGAACATCCAAAATACAAATTACTAACAGAGAAGAAACCCTATATCGGAATCTAATGAAACGTAGAGATCCCCTGAGGGCAAGCAAGAAAGAAAGGTGGGATCCAAGTCTATACCTTATTTTATCTGATTCACTGAAGTAATTGAGCCGGCGTGCACCAAACGGATGAGCTATGACGATTCGACATTTTGGGAAGAAACAGAAACGATCAGACAATACAAAGAGAATATAATCTGTCGATCTATTTTATTTTTTAATTGTAGGTTGGTGAAACAAAAATGTCTGAACTTTCTGTTTGTGATTTGTTTGCTTCCAGTTGGTTTCCAGAATATTATAATTTCGGACAAAACAACACCGGCGAGTCTCACTCTTTAGGGAATTTGTTGGGAATATAAGAGCATCTTTGGGAGTCTTTTATAATTTTTTTCATAGAGGTAAGTTTCTTTAAATACGAGGATTTGTAGAAGTGCTCTCTACTCATCTCGAAAAAAAATTCTTCAGTCATTCCGTAAAAAAATTTTTAAAAAAATTTGCCCATTTTATAAAAAAATAGCCGTTAGCTTTTGAGGCTCTTATACTTTTCCCCAAATTTAGAGAAAAATTTAGGGGTCCCCAAATTTGAGGGTGGGGATGAGGGATGATTGGAGTTGAATTTCCCTCTCCTCTCCCTCAAATTTGGGAGGGGATAGGGGTCGATTGGAGATGCTCTAACACATATCCTTTTGTCTTAAAGACAAAAATACCCTCCACCGAAATTACTAATAAGGAGTTGATGGTTGAGATTTTAAAAGCGAGTCTCACTCTTTAGTCTTTAGGGGATTTGTCGTGGATATAACACATCTTTCTTCCTGCTTTTAATTAATTGGAGGATTTTTTTTTTTTTCTAAACAGTTTTGTTCAATTTATTGGAATAATATGTGGCTGTACTGTACTTAACAAGGTTTTTATTCTCGGGACCTTGGACCTGACCGGTCTGGGCTTATCCTGGTCCGACTCAAATGTTGGATCTTTATTTATTTATTTTTGAAAGTAATTATTTGGAATGGCCGAACCGGCGATACCGGTCGGTATTGGACCAATTCAGGCCGATACTGATGGAGATCGGTTGGATCGGCCGATCCTGTCACTAGACCGGTCCGATCAGCCGGTCTGGATCGGTATCAGTTGGACCGGTTCAATCCAAAGCCTCTCGATACAATTGTTGTATCGTGGCTTGGGATCGGACCGGTCCTGGCCAATCCTAATCCAGATCGGCCAATACGATCTGATCCAGACCGATCCTTGAAACCATGGTACCCAAAAGAAAATCTTAGATATTTTATTATTTTGATTTAGAGATTTAGTTGTAGTTTAAAATATGCATATTGATTCATAAGGAGATTGCATTTAAAGTGGGCTTTAATTAGTATTGAGATTAAGAATTCTTTATTATTTATGTGATAAACTTATTTTTAAATGTATTTTATAGATAGGAACTCCATGGGTAGTGTTTATCTACTTTGATAGTTATATATAGGTACTTTTATTTATAAAGAAAGAAAGGATAATTAGAGAACAAGAAAACAAATCAAAGCAAATAAGGCACAACGATTCTACATGGTTTGGCAATGGTGCCTAGTTACCTACATCCATTGATCCACACCCGAATTCACTATTCTCAAAAGTTCTAGAAAAAGTGTTACATAAGCAATGACGAAAGGTAAGATAAATACCGTAGGGCTAACTACTATTTTACCATCAAGTCCTTTAGATCCGGGAGCGACGCGTCTACAACCCCAAGCGAACCCAGCACTACTATTAACTGGCGGACTCGATGGCTAGATCATCAGGATTTCCCCAATCGACCGACAAAATCGATGACTTGATCATCAGTATTTCCCCCAATCGACCATCGGAGTCAATGGCTGGATCATCAATACTTCCCCCAATGCCTCATTAGCATTAGTCTCCTCATAACAACAATATTATTAAAGTTTTAAAAGAAAAGTTTAAAGTCAAACCAGATTGTTCAAAATATCCCTCCAAAAGTTAATTTGTTCAGTATTAAGGCAATTATGTGGGTTGGCTTTGGTGACTATTAGACAAGCATCTGTAATGTCTCAAGGAAGGGCCTTGTATAGTTGTATTGCCCAATTTGAATACCTTATACTTTCTTTCTATGATGAACTTTATTAGTTTATAAGATAATATTTCTGCACATAATATAAACATATAAGATGAAAGTGGATCTCCCTATTTGATCCCTTGAGTTATAGCTTGATGCGATTAGTTGCCGAACCATTATTGAAAATCACAAAGGAAGTTGAAGTCAAGAATTGCATAATAATTGTTTTAACTTCATTATTAGTTATAGGTTGAAGTAAGTTCAAATTACTTTCCTCATTAATGAGGTTAGGTCTCCCACTAAATAAATAACTGGGGCGAGCAGGAGTATTGTTTGAAGAGTATAGGTATGTAATACTGTTCCTAACTTCCTATGATTTAGTCAATTACCAAGGTTTCTTCAGAAGTTTACAGACCTAGAATCTTGTTATACCTTCCATGAATTAAGATAGTGATATGGAAAAATGTTGATCGAGATCAAACAATAATAATTAACACAGTAAAAAACGAAGATCAAACAATGCACATAGATATACGTGGTTCAGCAAAGCCTACGTCCACGGGAGAGAAGAAGTTTTCACTATGTCAAAAATGAATTCGGGTTACAACTTATACTCCTATCACATACATGAGACAGATCCCCAATATACCCTTACTGTACCGTGGGGCTCCGCTAGGGGTGGCAATGGGCCGGGTGACCCGCCCGGTCCGATCAATCCAACCCTATGTTTGGGCGGGCTCGAGCAAGGATTAGGAGCCCGTAGGTTCGGGCCGGATTGAAATTGAAAGCTTGATTAATTTTTTGGGCCGTTCGTGGATTTATGTTAGATTAGCCCGGCTCTGTATTGACCCTGACCCCGCTCTCTTATTTAATGATTAAATCCTATTTAATCATCTAAATGGACTTTAGGATTTAATTGTTAGAAGATTGGCTGAATTGGACTAAAGTGAAATTAAGTTAAAATATGGGGTGATTTATGAAATTTTTAATAATTTCAGGACATTTGGGCTTGGCCCCAAAGTTTAAAGGTGTTGGACCTTGGGCTGGTTGTTTGGCCCATAGAAGGAAGGTGAGGTTACTTTGGTCATTACACTATATTTTGAATTATAATTGGTGTGGAGGGAAAGCCCCCACTAACTCCACAATTCATACGTATAAGGTAGTGGGAAAATAACTGTCATCCAGAGGAAAAAGCTTGAACCAAAGGAGAAAGAAGAAAGGAAGAGGATTTGTAGAATTTGCTAGGAAAGAAAAAGGAGAACAGAGAAAGCAAAAAATGAGACATTTGTAAGAGATTCTTGGTGTTGGAAGATCAGAAAAACCAAGGCTTGAAAAGAGGTAAGAATTTCCTTAGTTTCTACGGTAGGTATGTTTGTAGAATATAAAAATTGTATAGAATAATGCCTATAGATCATGATGATGCATGATGTTTGAATTATGCATGATTATCTTTGAATCTTACATGTTCTGTGATGAATTTATCCATGTTTGTTGAACTATGAAAATTATGTAGGACTTTTCCTAGTTTTTACTAGGGTGCAACTCGGTCCGGTTAAAATCGAAACCGAACCTACCCAAACCAATTTCGATTCGGTTTGGGTTGGGTTTGTGAAGTGTTGGTTCAGTTTTGGTTCTAAAAATTTGAAACCGAATTAATTTGGTTCGGTTTTAGGTTTAGAGTATAGTTAAACCGAACCGAACCAAAACCCGACATACATATACATTTTCTAATCGAACCGAACCGAACCGGTGTTACCTATATATATGCAAAATATACAAAAAACAACAAGTTGGTGGACTCGAACCTTCAACCTTTGGCACTTGATCAAAGCCCCTTTACCAACCCACCAACCTTTTGTTGATGATAAAAGCACATATATCAATTACATAAAGGTTAAAGTCTCTTGAGGCTCTTGTGTTTACATTCTAAGTCCCACATCGGTTGGGGATGAAAACTTCCTCCAACCGATGCACTATAAGTAGAAGTGCTTGTTTATTTTTGGTTGTGTGGCCTAAGAAGGTAGAACTAAAATTTTTGGGTCAAACCTAAGAATTTAAATTAGTTTAAATAATTAATATGTTTTAAACCAAACCGAAATTAGAATTACAGTTCGGTTCGGTTTTCGGTTTTCTTAATCAACTTCGGTTCTCAATTCAGTTCGGTTCCGGGTCATATGCATACACTTCGGTTTGGTTTTGGATTGAGGTCAACCCGAACCAAACCGAACCGAGTTGCACCCCTAGTTTCTAAGATAGATATGTTTGTAAAATATAATAATTCTATAGAATAATGCCTATATATCATGATGATGCATGATGTTTGAATGCATGATTATCTTTGAATCTTACATGTGTGATGAATTTATCCATGTTTGTTGAATTCTGACAATTTTGAAGGAATTCTAGTTTATGAACTTAGATCTTGAGAATTTTGGTGATTTATTCACGTTAATCCTTGATTTGACATTGGGTTTGGGTTTTGTTTATGGAAAGATGATTTGGTTTATGGAAGTGTAAATCATGATTTTAGATGTTAAAAAGCTTAAAATTGTGTTTGTGGATGGTTGGGCACGAAGTCCTATGAAGAAAATATGAAAATTTGGGTTTATTGGGCCTCGATAGGAAACTCGGTAGCTACCGAGATCACTTGCCAAGCAACCCCAAACTTTCCGCCTTTGCTACCGAGGCTCGGCAGCTACCGAGGTTTGCTGTCGAGGTCTCTCGGTAGGTAGCTCGCCAGCTACCAAGCTGTTACCGAGCTCCTTTTGACCCCAAAATTCATGGAAAACTTGTTGAACGTGTTTTGGGTTTGCATGTGGTGTTGATTTTTGTGCAAAATGTATGTGTAAGGTTTTGTGCAACGAAGGTGTGTCAACTGCCTAGTTTTCAATATGAACTGATTATGTATGGCGTGTTATTCCTGAAACGAAAGAGAGTGGCATTCTCTACCTTGGGTTGTATCCCCTAAAAGAAACGGATAGTGACAGTGACATGATCGTATTGACATATTCCTAGGACAAAGTTCCCTAGAGGATATGTAGATGGAATTCATAGTTGAGCTTGGCCTAACACCTGTCACACCCCAAAATTCGTAGCACGAATCCCTAAGCAGACGACACGGATCTCGAGGTGAGACCTTCCGGTTCCAACCGTAGAACGCGGATCACCATAACAAAACACCAATACACAAAAGTAATAATGATTACTTCTATTAAACTCAGAGCGCGGAAGCTAAATAAAAACCTATTACAAACTACTGACTTCAGAAGAATCATAGAGTCTAAACGTCCAAACCAAAAATTTACTATCTTATTACATTCAACAAATCCATGAAAATTAAAGAAATTGTTCAAACGGAAATAAACGAATCTCAGCCCTTAGATTAATTAGTTTGAATCTCAGCCCTTAGATTAGTTTTCCAGCCCATTTGGGTTTCTAATAATGATTTTCTTCTAATTTTGTGTTTAGAAGCTTAGCTTTAGTTTAAATAGCTTTATTAGTTTTTAGAAGCTTTGCTTCTAATTCTGTTTTCCATCCCATGTGGGTTACTAATTATAAGTTTTTAATCTCAGCCATTCATTGGAGATTGAAGGCTCCTACAAGATCCTAGTCATTGATTTATATATTGAGATTCCTACAAGATCCTAGCCTTTAATTTAATATTTTGAGATCCCTACAAGATCCTAGCCACATGTCATAACTTTAGAAGTTATAATTGTGTGTGTTGTACCTAATTTCCTATTTGTACAACCCACCAATCACAATAGGTCAAAAGTCAAACATGACAGCTAATTATTAAAATTTTAAACTAATATTTTATTATTTACATATTAACCCTATTTTTTTTTTGGGTTATTACAATCTACCATCCTTAAAAAAAATTCGTCCTCGAAATTCACTCACCTTACCGGAAAAGTTGACGATATTTACCTTGAAATATGTTTCTGTAAAATTTCATTTCTTGCTGAATTCAGATAGTACCTTCGTTCTCTTCGGTTTGTAGTTGTTCTAAAGCGTAGACCTTGTGTCACGACCCGAACCCGATAGACTAATTTAGTCCACAGGGCACTAGGGAAGTGACCTTCACTTCCTCGGAAGGAGAGTGGTGGTCATTACAAAGCATTGGTTACCTCAAATATGACAACTTAAAATGAACTAATTACATAGTTACATTGATTTACAGCAAAAAAGAGAATCAAAACAGTCCTAGGTTAGAAATCAGATTTTTATATACATATAGATCAAATTACCAAAAGATCCTGATCATGTACAAAAAGAGGAAAGCTTCCGGTTTTTCAAAATTTACAGTCTTTTCAAAACGAACCAAAACATACATCACAAAACCACAGTGCTCACTGGAAGGCATAGTATGCGTCTTCTTCTGCGTAGGGACCCTCCTCCACTGGTTCCGGCTCCTTGATAATTGGTTGTTGTATCTCACCTGAAATGTTTGTACTAAGGCGTAAGCTAACTTGCTTAGTAAGATTTGGATTCAAGGTTTTATAAGTTTAAACATCTCACAATCTAGCTAATCACATAC
>JAUPMG010055452.1:0-11139 GCA_031762675.1 Pachysandra terminalis | reverse complement strand
CACTAGAGCCTATCCTAAGTGACTTCATATAATTCACCTAAAGTTTCTAATACATCTTTATATATTTTGTTTTCCTAATTTAATATATTTCCATGTGTTTGGTCTAAGTTAGGACATTGGTATCATTCCTACTCACCATTGTTCACATAGATCGCGTAAGAAACACCTCACTTCATGCAACCTAGTTCATACTATAAGCAATAGGAAAATAAACTCATCACAATTCACCTCACTTCATGCAACTATAGTTCATACTATAAGCAACAGGAAAATAAACTCGTCACAATTCACAAAAGTGGATACTAGATTGATAATTTCTAAGTTCTCGTCCTGGGTCTCACTATACCCTTCTAAGGACCTTAAAGACTTAAACCCATTACGCATCATAATCATACAAGTAGTCCTACCGTCTAATAGAATTCTAAACACATTTTTCTAAGTAATTTTCCCAATTCATATATTCCAAAGCATGTGGTCAAAAGTCTACGTACAATTAATACCCATACCTATGTGCATTGGTATAAAGACACAAGCATATGAAACACACAACCTCAATCAATCCACAATAAGTACATAAACAATATTCAATTCAAGGAAACTTTTTCACAAAGCAAGCAATTCAAAAAATTCATACAGAGTACTCAACACACTATTCATACAAGTGAATCCTGATGTTCATTTATATATTCTATTAACCTCCATGTGAATCCTAATGTTCAATTCTACATTCTCTTAACTTCTAGGTAACTTAAACCTAGAGCTCTGATACTTATCTGTCACGCCCCAAAATCCGACATATGGGATCTCGAGGATTTCAAGGTTTGGCCTTCAGATCCAATAGGATGCGGCTAACAATAACCATATAAATCACATGACAAATTCCATGGTTATTTAGAGCATAACTAACAAAACAGCGGAAGTCTGATGAAATTAAAAGAAATTAAATCCAATATCCCGTAATACTGAAATAAGAAAATAAAATCAAACTAATCACTTCCGCTTTTTTCAGCCCAGAAAATTTTCAGATTTCCTAGGGCTTCATGCCTAACCTTCCACACACACAAATTTGTACTTTTTAAACACCAAAACATTGAATTACACAATCATAAACTAAATTAACATGCCATAAACAAAATCCAACTTCAATTCAAGGATTAACATGATCAAATCACTAAATTTTCATGAATCAAAGTTCATAACTATGATTTCTTCCCAATTTTCATAATTCAACAACTATAGACATAATCATCACACCACATAGAAAATTCATTTATTATATGCATAATTCAACCACATGCAACATCATGAACCTATATGCATGATTCTAGAGAATCATTATAATCTTATGAAAACAACTACCGTAAAAACTCTGAATGATCCCTATCTCTTTTCTCTACAGATTCCTAGCACAAGAGATCAATAAGTCGTTCTCTAGCGTTCTTCTTCATTTTCCTTCGTTTTCCTCCCTTTTTCTCTACTTCTCTTTTCCTCTTCTTCTCCAGCAAAAGCTTCAAATCCAAATCTGGGTTTTCCTCCAAAGACCTTCTTTGGTTGTGTGATATGTGGTGGGCAAGTTTCCTTACCCATGTTCTCTTATTAGAAGGAGGCTGTAGAGTTAAGGAACTTCCTCCCACTCACTAATGTGCTAGAGTATTTCAAATAAGGTCCAAATACAAAGGTGCCCCTAGTGATTTGGTCATAAGACCACCTAACCCCACTGTCTTATACAACCAAACCAAAATCTTAATCTTTATTTGGTCTAGACTACCCCTAGGGACTTGGTCAATGACCGCTCCATCCCCAATGACTCACACGCCCACTTCCTTAACCATGATCTCCATAAGAATTAAAATTACACAATTGACCCTACTATTTTTAATATCAACAAAATGGTCTCTATAGTTTGTTGTTATTACATTTAAGTACTAGTTCAGTTAATTTAACACACAACCCTCTATAACTAGTTGCAAGTGAGCATTATTGTTAAATATAATTAAATTATATTAACTATAATTTAAAGACACGGGTCGCCACACTTCTATCGATCCAATTTCTGAATTGCAACTAAGAAGATCTCAAAGAGAGAAGAGGCCAGCCATTCCAGATGATTATATTGTTTACTTACACGAATGTGATTTTGATATTGGCATGAAAATTGATCCACTTACATTTCTGAAGCTGCAAATAGTATTCATGTTACTACGTGGTTCCACGCCATGCATAATGAGTTGAAATCCATGAAAGATAACAAAGTATAGGATCTTGTCAAATTACCAAAAATAAAATATAAAGCTAATTGGTTGTAAATTGGTCTTCAAGACTAAAAGAGACTCAAATGGTAATATTGAAAGATATAAAGCTAGGCTTGTTGCAAAGGATTCAATCAGAAAGAAAGTACTGATTATAAAGGGACCCTTTTCACTAGTTTGACCTGGAATTGCATTAGATGGATGTAAAAATAACATTTTTGAATGGGGACTTAGATGAAGATGTATACATGAAGCAACCTGAGGGTTTTTAGACAAAACAAATGGACCATTTGGTGTGTAAATTAAACAAATCCATCTATGGTTTGAAAGAAGCTTCAGGACAATGGTATCTGAAGTTTGATGAAATGTTCTCATCTTTCGGTTTCAAGGAGAATACTGTTGACTAATATATATATATCTTAATCTCAGTGGGAGTAATTTTATTTTTAGTTCTCTATGTTGAGACATACTACTAGCCATTAGTGATAAAAGTTTGTTGCATGAGACTAAACAATTTTTATCACGAAATTTTGAGATGGACTTTGGTGAATCATCATTTGTCATAGGGATTGAAATCCATCATGAAAGATCTTGTAGTCTTCTAGGTCTATCACAGAGATCCTATATTGAAAGAATTCTACATAGGTTCAACATGCATAACTATTTTCCTGGTGAATCACCAATTGTTAAACGTGGCAATTTTAGCAAACTTTAGTGTCCAAAGAACAAGATTGAGCTCAACCAAATGAAAAACATCCCTCATGCATCTGCAATAGAGAATCTAATGTACATGCTCAAGTTTGTACTTGTCCAAACTTAGCATATGTCGTTGGATTACCTGGTAGATTCCAGAATAATCCTGGTATGGATCATTGGAAACTAGCCAAAAATGCTATGCTTTATTTACAGAGAACCAAAAAATTTCTATGATAACTTTACTGCAATATTGTTCTCTAAAAACATTAAGAGTTCAGCCACGTCTAAACACATAGAGATCAGGTATCTCGTTATTAGAGAAAGAGTGGAAGAACTTCTAACGTCTATAGAATATATAAGTACAGAGGAGATAATTGTTGATCCCTTGACCAAAGGTTTACCTCCTAAATTGTTTAAGAAGCATGTTACACATACGGGACTTGTGAAAAGTTGTAATGTATTAGGTTAGTGGGAGTTCAATATTATTTTCTCTTGCTTTAGACGATCATATATTATGATCACAATATGGTTTCTATGGTTATTTTATTCTTACATAACTCAAGGTCTCTATCTTGAGACATACATGCTTCTTGTTGAAGCATAAAGGTCTTATTCTAAGACAATAAAGTTTTGACCAATCTTGGACATAGGCATGGTTGATCACTATTTTATGCTATTTCCATACTACCCAGACCATGCTTGTTTGGTGACTTATGTCAATAAGGATACTAGTACTATAACCATGAAAATAGTCTTACGTCCATAAGGAGATGTAATGACTCTCATGATTTGGTATTAGTGGTTTATTGGACAAAGTCTTGATCTTTTTAAGAGGCCATTATTAATCGGGTATTGGTTTTTAAAAGAGTGGTCACTCAATATGTCTTTTCAAGTTTAGCTGATCTAGTAGATTCATTTTAAGAAATATATTTTTATTAATAACCTATGCAGCCCCAAGTGGGAGAATGTAAGATTATCTATATGTGGGCTAGCACAGATAATTATGATTTGCTTTTCGAGAAAAAACCCGGATTAGAACATATCCGATTTGATAGCATGCGGTAAGGACCAATCTATATTTTGGTGATCGCTTATGTATATATATTAGCTCCGGCACACCTTAGTTTCACTATAAAATGTTTAGGCCGAATCCAAACAGACCGGACCACGAGAAATGCTAAATCCCATCCAGGTCTTTACTGAGCAAAACCTGGAGGATTAGCGCCATGGCTAGAATTGTACAAGGATAAATATGGGCCCATACTATAATCAATGTAGAACCTTGACGCAACAGCAAGGAAACAAATTTTTCATTAGTGGGCCAGGTGTCAGCAAAAGAAGAAAGATAACTACCCATCATCCCTAAACCATCAAACGGTTGCAAGGGATGATTATAAGAAGGAATCGGCCAAGATAAAAAAATGTCTACACAACAAATCAACTCAATAGCTACACATAGCTTAGTCATTGATCCCAAGCAATCACTAGTTAGCCCATAGTTTCTGCAAGAATCCTGTTGCACCTACTTCTCACTTTGAGCTATGTTTCTCTCAGAAGATCCCTCTAGTCGGTAACGAAGGAATCCCAGTCGAGAGATTTATAGAGTCCCTCTCGATTGTTCCTTGCATGCTGATTTGTGCACCCGTGAAGTAGATTAGTCCCGTTCCCACAGTCAGAGCCCAAGGAACCGCCGGAGGTTTTGTAAATTCTTTGTTCATTTTACTTTGTGTCTTTCAGGTTAGAAGGTTTACCTTCTAAGTTGTATGTTAACTTATGTTCTAGTTGTTTTACATAAAAGTGTTATTGACGCGTAAAATCAGTATTTTGGGTTCAACAACTGAACCTTCAAGATTAGGAACCACACAATTGTCTGACTCAATATCGGTCACATATTGACCAATTTGCATTACAAACTAACTTACACAGTTTGATTCACACTACCTTTCTTCAAGTGAACTTATAAAAGTTCTCACAAGCCCGTTCTCCCTTCGGCCTCACAGCCGAAAGAACCCAACAACCGATCGAGAAGAAAGCAGGTCTGGTTTTTTACATCAACATCTTTTGCCATGCCTGGTGGGACACATCTGGTGAAGCTAAATGAAACCCAAAACTATAACATGTGGATGGTTAGGCAACGATGACCGCAAAGGAGTATTACCTATTATGGACACTGTCCAAGAGGAAGCACTAGACAGTAATATCGCGTCGTTCAAGACACTAGGCCAAAACATTCTGAGTACTGAGGTAGAATCACCATCGAATTTATTTAATAATAGTGTTATGATGGCTCTACAATCCATAAACGAAGTTTGCAAGAAGGATGCACTAGAATGCCTTTTGAGATGGAGTCTGTGATTAGGCGTGAAAATAATTCAGCCGGAGAAGATGAAAACTCGGCCAGAAGGAATGTTAGTTGGAATGGAATATTCAACTCCATTGAACAACCACAAACCACATTGAATCTTCCACCAACCAGGCCCAATCCCCCAAGGCCGATTAGACTAGTAAACGACCGGAATGAGCCACTTGTTCATAACGGTCGGGTACGGACCGACCAAGGATTGCCAAACATTGAAACACAGGCACCCGAACCGGTCAGAGGAATGGAAAGGGATCAGGTGTACCATTGGTTCAGGAGGCGGTAGCCAACATGCCAACCCGACGGTTATCTCAACCGTCGTACCGCAAACCATATCCTGACTGGGTAGACCTCAGGTAAGAGTTCCCCAGAGGATATAGAATCCCATACTTTTCATTATTCTCAGGAGAAGATGGTCAATTGACCATCGAACATATAGGGCAATTTACGATACATTGTGAGGAATTGTCACCATATGATTATCACAAATTAAGGTTTTTTGAGAATTTCCTAACCGGACAGGCGTTTACTTGATACATAACTATGTTACCCAATTCTGTCCAACCTTGGGCAGAAATGGAAGAGTAATTTCACACCCAGTTTTATCGGACCGAGCCTGAAGTGTCTATGGCTGATTTGTCCCGTTTGAGGCAACTGTCGAATGAAACTGCCAATAGATACATAGGGGGGTTTAAAAGGTGAGAAATAGATGTAAAGTAGTTCTCCCTGAAATGGAATTTGTAACACTTTCCCAAAATGCTTTAGATATTGAACTTCAAAAGAAGTTCGATGGGATGGAATTCAAAGATCGCTTCGAATTATCAACTAGAGTGCCCAAGTATGAACGGAGTTTGCAAGAGGAGAGTCAAAGAAAAACGGCCACTATTAGGACTTACTTCCAAGATCCCCATTACGAGTTAGCTTTGACCGAAGTAATAGCCAATGAACCTCTCACTTGTACAGCTTTGAAGAAAAAACTTGCCAGTACACAAACGAAAGGAAAGAAGAACTTCCTCGAGAAAGGGAGGAAATTTTCCTTTGATATATCAAAGGCTGATGAGATCTTTGAGCATCTTCTAAGAGCCAAATTTATAAGGTTACCGGAAGGGCATAAAGTCCCGTCAGTCGATGAAATAAAAAAACAAAAAGAGTATTGCAAATGGCAGGGATCACGAGTCCATTCAATTGCTGATTGTTCTATATTTTGTGCTGTGGTATAAGACAACATCGACCGAGGCCTCCTTCAGTTCTCTGACCCAGCGACATTCGCAGTTAACATGATTGGGTCCAAACTCAGGAACCCCCAGTAGAAGGTGGATTTTGGGCCAAGAAATAATGTCTCCTTTGGAAGCAATTGGGTCGATGAAGGCAGACCATTAGTGTCGAATCATCACCATTTTGACGACGGATTGGTTTTCCCACCTGGCCATTCGGATGCCCAAAACGGTTTTCACCAAGCTCGTAATATTTGCCACAGATGCCATGAAGACATGAGAAGACAAGTCAGGCGTACATGAAGTAGTTATCGACTGCCACCTCAGCAACATAGGCTAAGCTATCACCAAGGGCCTCATGAAAGGTGATACCCAAGCAGGGATAACCGTTCATATAACACCAATCCGATGATGATCAAGCCCTCGAGGGGCAAAAGTGATAGATGGACTTGGGTGACCCACCCAAAGTTTGACCGATCAAGGTATGAAATGACTTGAACCCAGAAGAGGCAATAGCAAAGAGATCAAGCGTCCATCAGGGAAATATCGGTCAAGCAAGGGGAACAGAGGGGAATGGTGATTACAAGAGACCCCCAAGCAAAAATTAAGACCCAAATAACGGCTCTGGATAAAGGAAAGCCGTTAGCAATTCAAGACAAGAAAGAAACGTCCCCGGAACTCACGTTCATGAATGAGGACGATGGATTGTTGTTGTCACATACCAAACCTGGAAATCTCAATTGAGTCCCCAAATTTAAGATATAACTCTCAACCCATGTCCCTCTGGGAGTGGACAACAATATAAAAACATAAGCGAAAGATAATTCATTAATTCTAATAAATATTTAAATAAAAGTACAATATGTCCTTATTTAATAAATTGAAATTAAACTACAATCTAATACACAAGTCCCTATAATCTAACTTCTAACTTTATTTCCCTTTATTCCCATAACTCTCCCTTTGGTAGCAATCATCCTTTAACCTGAAAAATATGTCATGAAACATACATAAGCTGAAAGCTCGGATGAGTAGACCTTCAAAACAAGGTATTTACTCATATCCCAATGCTAAGAGAAAATATATATATAATAATAATGAAATAATGATAAATCTGGAAAATATATGATGATGATGATAAATCTGGAATATGTATGATAATGATGATAAGTCTGGAATATGTATGATAACGATGATATGTGGACAACGACAAATCAACGACTATTCTCTCACCAAATCTCACTTGGTTTGTATCCTAAGGATATCATAATCATAATTCATAAGCCTACAATGCCTAGATCTATATGATTAATTATATCAAGTGCATCATACACAAGATAACAACAATAATATCAACAATCACATGTAATGCATATGCATGTTGTTTGGCATTCGAATAGTGTATGCCCCACACTAGATCTAATCTTAAATCCAAGAATGTCCCACTAATGTGAACTCATTCCCCAAAACATGGCAATGTTATAATAGATTATTCTAGGTGCGCATCATAGTTCTAAGGGACTTTGACCTAGAGGGCACAATCCCCTCACCAATCACGGGTACATATCCAAGGCATCCAAAATATAAACTCTACTCAGTGAGCCATGCATTATCCGAATACTAACAAAAGTTGAATCTTATGATTCAGAATATTGGTTTCACTAATGTGAACTATCCCTCACCTATCATCTTACCACAAATCTCTTAGGGGTTTTCCCTCACCTTGGGTGTAAACAACACTTAGTCCCTCATTGGACAAGTAAATGGACAAAGCCATAATATGAGTCATAATAGTATCCTTTCTTGGTCAAGTATAAAGTACTCCAATAATAAGATATCGAGGTAGCTATCACAGTCGGGTAGTCAATGCAACTCATAATTTCTGATCCTTTATTAATGCAGTGCACACACAATGATTTCACAATCATATATTCAAAACAACAAAGACATGAGCACATTCTCATAATTCTAATCTAATAATAACACAATTTATCATTATAGTTTAATGTACATGTAGGCGTAATGAAAGTGTTATAAATAATATAATTGAGTATAATAAATCTTATTCAAATCAAATATGAGGCATTCACACAATCAATGGTCCTTTATGCTAATTTATCCTTGTTGTCAAGACACATACATGATCATAAATTGATATAAACAAGCTTATAAGTCAAACAATTATTCTGGGTATGTGCATAATGTACAAACAAAACTATAGGAAGTGCTCTGGGGTTATTTCTTTGTGTATCTCAAAATCTCATATTGTTGTGGGAGTTCTAACAAGTCAATCTTTGGTCTAAGGGGTCATATTTTGATATAGGCATTTTGGATAACTGAAAACATGGTAGGTCATATATAATTGGTATTGTACAGGTGTTCAAATTGTAAAACCTCAAAAAATGCAACTCATGGGATTTTGGTTGACCGAAATCTGGGATGGTGGTCCAAATCCAATTTAATTGAATCAAGAGTCTAAGAGAGGTTTAATTAAGTCAAATATGCAAAATCATGTGTGGGTCAATCTGGTCGATTGAACTATCGGTCGAACAGTGGGGCATTGGCTGCGTGGCCAGTGAGTAAGCCAAATCTGGGATTTTTTGGTTGACCATCGGTTGACCTATCGGTCAACCAAAATCTGGGTTTTTCAACTTTGACGTACAGTTGGTATTTTGGTCATAACTTCTTCTATACTTATCGGAATAACCTCAAACTTGTTTCGCTGTGTTTCTAACAAATAGTAAAATATTAGAAAAATATAAAATATTTTAATAGATTATTTAATCGATAGTTCAGATCTGTCTAATTTTCCAATTTTGGTTCTTCTTTTGGGTTTCTAAATAGATGGTGATGATTACTCTATATTTAATCAATCTTTGTTTATGTGTTTTAATTATATGAACATGAGGAAGGGCTTGCAATCAATAATAAGTATTACATCATGTTTACAACATTAGGCTAGAAGTAAATACATAAGACAATGAAGAAAAACTCACAGGAATTGCAAAATCTTGATATTGGTTCTTGTTCTTTCTTGATCATCTAGGCTTCTAGGATTTTGAAGTGTTAGATCTCCTCTTCCCAAGGTCTTCCCAAGTGTTTTATTGTTTCCCTAGGTTTAGATTGTCCTAAAAGTCTTGTTTGCATAAGTTTAGGTGTTAGAAACTACCTAGAGTCCTAATACAACTATCATGCTCAATCTTAAGCTATTAGGGACTCATAATCAAACTCTAACTTAATTTTTCAAGAAGGTATTAAATAAAAAGGAATTTCCTAAGTTTTAATTCTAATTTGTGGGTTTGGGCCTTAAGGAACAACATAAACTCATTAAGCTAATTAATTAATTAAAGCCCATACTTAATCACTTAAGCCCAATTGTATTTTATAAGTCCAATTCCTTTTAATTAAGCCTAAGGCTAATTAGTTAAGCCCAATGATTAATTAATTAAGTCTTAAACAATATGTTATGGTTTGATGTGTGATCATACAAGGTTTTCATACAATAATTTAGATTAAGATAGTATATAGTTATTCTATAAGTGTTTAAGGATCTAGTTTATTTTAGAGTCCTATTAAATTACTATTGTACCCTTATTAATAAAATAAGGGTACAATAGTAATTTATGATTTTTTTTCAGGTTCTTACAGTTGTTAGATCAACTGTTAGCACAGTTCCAGGGCACCGACACCTCAGAGCAATAACCATTGACGAATGATAATTTTCCACATGAAAAATCAGCACAGAGGAGAGCCAAACCGTTCATTTTGGATCATTTCCTCTAGTGACCATGGATTGTAACATGATTTTTATGTTACCAATTACTTTCCAAGCGAAGGAGGAGTATGACGAGCCGGATAATGAAGAAGAAGAAGACCAAGAGGCCACGGTGGCTGCACTGGTCAGCAAAAAAGAGAAACAAGAGCTGGTTAGTTAAGTAAGCGCACCGATAAAAATCCAAGAACCCAAGTCGAAACCTCGACCAGAGTAGAAATAACAGAAGAGTCGGTCGTACTAAATGACCGGAGCAAGTAAAAATATTCATGAAAAGCTGAAAGGTGCGTGATAAGTGTGTAACACTTGCACTTTTAGACTTATTACTGATGCTTATTAGTCTCAGAGCTGTATTTATGTGAATGAATTAATGCATTTATATTGTTTTGCAGGATTGGTGATGAAGAGGTGAATATGGGCCTAAATCAAGCCAACTAAAGTCGTAATTGGATCAAGCTTGAAAGTCCTAAAGAGCAGAAGATTAAAGCTCAATTCCCAAGCCAATTATACCTTGAAGCCTAAGGAGGAAGCCCACGAAGAAAGCCCAAGTAGAAGCCCAAAGAACAAGTCAAATATCAGCCCAGAAAACACAGAGACTACACTGTGCGATCGATCGCACTATGAATTGAATTAGAGTTTGAATTGAATTGGAATTCGAAGAGAATTCTCTGAGAATTGCAATCTGTTCTTACTGTTCTTGCGCTTTTGGAGAAGACGAACTAAAGCATCTGCTGTGAATGGAGATGGTCTTCTACACATCCTTGTTGAAGATCAGTCCGTCCATGAGTAGCTAAACTCCTTGTGGAGTGTTGATGTAATCTCTAACTCTTTGTTTATGGTATTAATCTC
>JAUPMG010055392.1:0-13735 GCA_031762675.1 Pachysandra terminalis | reverse complement strand
TCCCGAAGGTCATACCTCGTGATCCGTGCCATCCCACCTTGGGATCTGAGTCACCGGGATCCGGGGCGTGACAACCATCCACCCAAGGAATCCGCAAAAATTCTCTTCATTGTGCAATGTTTAAGTTCGTCAGCAAGGTAGTCGGTGGACCGAACCCTGTCGAATAGCAAAATAACTCATGAAATTGGACTCTGTCGGTAGGGTAGTCGGTGAATCGAACCCTATCGCACCCTCTGTGTTTTTATCAGCTATTCGGCAGGGTGGTCGGTGGACCGATGCCTGCCGAATAGCAAATTTTGCCTAAAAGTAGCTCTCTGTTGGTAGGGTTGTCGGTGGACCAAACCCTGCTGACATTACCGTATTCTGGGAATTGTTTGGGTGAATTCTGGATTTCTAAATCCATTTGAACACAACCAAAATGTCTCGAAAACATTGAAAAACACACACAATTCACACTAAACTTAGACTATAAATCATCAAATAAACAACTTAATATCATGGATTCAACCACAACGATTATCATTTCAACTCAGATCAGAAAAAGGAAGCATAAACAATGTAATCTCATAATCATAATCGAACTACACCATTTACAAATTACCTGATCGTTTTCGTCGCTTGATGATAGCTTTCCGGATCCTTTCCTCTTCCTCTCTACACGCTGGTGTCTGCGAACACAAATCCCTCTTAGTGCACGATGAAACACAAACCAATTTCCCTCTCTTCTTCTCTTCTCTTCTCAACCTCTCTCTCAGTTCTCAGATCTAGATCAGTAGGGACAATAGGGTGACAATGGCAACCCTAAAGTCCGTTACCTTTCTTCCAACCCTTCCTACCATATTTGTTTCATGCACGATCAGCAAACACACTGATCGCATGCCTAGTTTGGGTTGATTGAATTTTATACTTCAGTCCACCCAAAAGTTTCACATATATCTAACAAACCCCAAAGTTAATATAGACATAACACAATACCCCATAATGATAATTAAACACACGTATTTGCTAATTAAATTAAGAAAATTATAAATAAATCTAATAAATTAAATTATTAAATTTGGGCATTCCTTTATTGGATTTAGGTCCTTACAACCTACCTCCCTTAAAAAAGAATTCCGTCCCCGAAATTGCGTACCTCAATCCGTGAATAGGTGCGGATAGTGCATTCGAATCTCTGACTCTAGCTCCCATGATGCTTCAGTCTCATTATGATGCCCCCATTGGTTCTCCACTAGTGGTATCGTCTTTGTCCGCAACACTTACGCTCTTTTCGATCTAGGATCTACATCGGCTTCTCAACCTAGGTCACATCTTCACGAAGTTGTAATTGTGTTCAATCCAGCACGTGAGAGGGGTCTGGCTCGTATTTCTGTAAAAGAGACATGTGAAATACATCGTGAATGCTGCCAACTGCGGCGGTAAGGCTACCCGGTATGCAACTCGTCCGATCCGCTTAAGTACATCAAAAGGTTGGACGAAACGTGGAGCTAGATTTCCTTTCTTGTCGAATCGCATCACGCCTTTCAATGGTGACACCTTGAGAAATACGCGATCTCCAACCGAAAAATATAAATCTCGTCTTCTCTTGTTCGCATAGCTCTTCTGTCTGCTTTGTGCCATCTTCAGTCTTTCCCGAATGAGCTTCACTTTCTCTGTAGTCTGCTGCACAAGCTTGGGTCCCAAAATGCTATCTTCTCCCACTTCAACCCAACACACTGGCGAACGACAACGTCGGCCAAACAAAGCCTCAAAAGGGGCCATGCCTATACTCGCATGGAAACTGTTATTGTAGGAAAACTCCACTACTGGTTGGTTTTCTCCCCAACTACCACCGAAATCCTTCACGCATGCTCGTAACATGTCCTCGAGGACTTGGTTGACTCTCTCAGTCTGACCATCCGTCTGTGGGTGATAAGCTATGCTGAAATCCAACCTCGTGTCCATAGCTTTCTGTAGTGCCTCCCAAAATCTGGATGTGAACGAGGATCCACAATTTGAGACGATGCTAACCGGTGCTCCATGCAATTGCACGATCTCGCGTATGTACAGTCTCGCAATCTCATCTGTTGTGGCTGATGTCCATACTGGTAGAAAGTGTGTAGATTTGGTCAATCTGTCTACGATCACCCAAATTGAATCTAGACTGCCTCGAGTCTTAGGTAGTCCAATTACGAAGTCCATAGTCATATGCTCCCACTTCCACTCAGAAATCGATAGCGGCCATACAAGTCCTGCTAATTTCATATGTTTGGCTTTCACCTGCTAACAAATGAGACATTGTGAAACGTACAATGCAATTTCCCACTTCATTCATGGCCACCAATAAATCTGACGTAGATCCCGATACATCTTCATACTCCCTGGATGAATGGAGTAACATGACTTGTTTCTCTCTCCTGATGCTCTGGTCATCTGGAACGCAAAGTTGACCTCGAAATCTGATCAAACCATTTGTGTGCACTGCCCACTCAGGCTTGCTGTCGTCTGCTACAAATGACTGCAATTCTCGATCATTCTTCTAACTCTTTGCATTCCGCTGCTCTAGTGATGGTTTGGCCACAAGACTAAATAAATAGCCACCTCGCTGCTGTTCCAAAGGTTGAACTCCCACGTCTGAGATAACCTCCTATAAGCTCCATTCTTGCATCATCAACTGTGCAAGAACTCCACACGGCTTGCGGCCCAAGGCATCTGCTACCACTTTAGCCTTCATAGGATGGTAATTGAGCATAGAGATTTAATCATTCACAAGCTTTAATCACCTCTTCTGACTCATGTTCAGATCCTTCTGTGTGAAAATGTATTTTAGACTTTTGTGATATAAAAATAGCTCAAACTCCTATCCATAGAGATATTGTCTTCACATCTTCAATGAAAAAACCACTGCGGCGAATTCTAAGTCATGAGTAGGATAGTTGCATTCATGAACTTTAAGTTGCCGTGACGCATAAGCTATGATTTGACCGTCCTGCATCAGTACAACTCCCAAACCTGGCAGTGACGGATCCGTGTAGACTTCCATCTTTTGTCCTACAACAGGTACCACGAAAACAAGTGCTAAAGTCAATCTCTTCTTCAACTGTTCGAATACAGACTCACACTTCTCATTGCAGATAAATTTTACTTCCTTCTGAGTTAAGAGGGTCAATGGTACGGTTGTGGAGGAAAATCCCTACCTGAACCGCCTATAGTTCCCCGTAAGACCTAGGAAACTCCTAATCTCAGACACATTCTTAGGTCGCTACCACCCAAGAACAGCCTCAACCTTGGCCGGATCCACTGATATGCCACTCCTTGATACCACATGCCCAAGGAACTTGACCTCGTCCTTCCAGAATTCACACTTCTCTATCTTAGCATAAAGCTGGTGGTGAAGCAAAATCTTGAGAACAATCTACAGATGTTCCTCATGCTCCTCTACAGATCTCGAGTACACGAAAATGTCATCTACGAAAATGAAAACAAACCGATCAAGGAATGACCGAAACACTCGATGCATCAGATCCATAAAAGCTGCAGGCGCATTCGTCAACCCGAGTGGCAGAACCACAAACTCATAATGCCCATATCGAGTATGAAAGGCCATCTTCTATATGTCTTCGTCTCGACTCAACTGATGAAACCTCGATCTCAAGCCGATCTTCGAGAAGTACTATGCTCCTCTTAACTAGTCGAACAAGTAATCAATCCTTAGAACCACATACTTGTTCTTCACCGTGACCCAGTTGAGCTGTCTGTAGTCGATACCGAGTCTCAAGAAACCATATTTCTTCTTCACAAATAATTCCGGCTTGCCCCACGATGAAATACTCGTCCTAATGAATCCAAGAACACTCAACTCATCTAACTGTACCTTCAAGTCCTTCAAATCAGTCGGAGCCATCCTAACTGTACCTTCAATCTCTTCTTCAACTCATCTAACTGTACCTTCACTTGCGATAAGTCACAAGTGATTTAGGTGGAGAACCAGGGATGAGCTCAATGCAAAAATCTACCCCCGTTTAGGCGGTAAACCCAAAATCTCCTTAAATACTTGTCCAAAATTCCTCACAGTAGGAATATATTCCAAGGGGAGCTTCTGCATCCCTTCCGTAGCGAACAAAAAATGAGACTGATATCGGTCCTTCTCTGATCCACGAAAAGTCAAATATCGACGTCTAGGACCACGGAACAAAATCGATTTCTCAAAACAATTAACTCTGGCATGATAGGCTGAAGGCCAGTCCATACCAAGTATCACCTCAAACTCAGGCATATCTAATACAATAAGATTTGCCTCCAAGTTCAGGTCGCCTACTATCACCACATAAGCTCTACAAACATGGTGAAGAGTCGCGATTCCCCCAACTAGGTTAGCAATGCTCAACGAAGAATCTAATACACTCGAATTCAAACCCAAGAAAGCCAAGCAACTACTAGAAATGAAGGAATGAGATGCACCAGTGTAAAACAAAACAAGAACTGGGGTATGAAATAGGTGAATAGTACCTTCCACCATGGCATTCGTAGCACTATTGTTGCGAGGAACAACAGTGTCGGTCATAGCATGGACCTTTCCTTGAGGTGTAGGTCTAGGCGGTTATTGGGTGACCATCTCTCCATGGTGCTCTATAGTGCTACTGGATCTGTCTTTCCTTGCCACAATTGTAGCAAGTCCTCATGTCACGTCTATATAATACCTGATCCTAAGGAGATAGAGGTTGATGTGATGCATCTCGTGATGGTGCGGCAAGAGCTGCAGTGTCTCTAGGAGGAGTCCTCCATCATCGGTTATCATTCTTCTACCGTCTGTCATTACCCCACCGCTGTTGGTATGGGGGGAATCTATCTCTGTCTGACTTGGGCTGATCTCTAGGTGGCGCTGCTCTATCCATGTCCCCCTCTATGTATCTGGCACCCTTCAGAACCTCAATATATGATGTCAAGCACTGTGGAACAACTCTGGACCGGATGGCAGTGAAAAGTCGAAGAATTTGGCTGCTTTATTAGCCTTATTAGCGATCACGTGTGGTGTGTACCAGGACAGCATAGCGAATTGGGCCTCGTACTCTGCCATTGTATGTGTGCCCTGCTCTAACTTCAAGAATTCGGAAGCCATCTGCCTCCTGTAGCTGTTGGGTAGGTAGTTCTCAAGAAACGGTGCACGAAACTGCTCCCATGACATTCCAGTCGCTATGTTCCTCTCAATCATGTCCCACCAATGTAAGGCTTCACCTTTCAACATAAAGGTGGCAAGAGACACTCGTTGCTAGTCAAAACATTCCATTGTCCTGAAGATTCGTTCTAAATTCACGAGCCAATCCTCTGCCAAGTGAGGCTCACCTCGTCCAGTGTAAGTTGGTGGGGTTAGCTTCTTGAATTTCTCTGACCATCACATTGCCGAGTTCTAGTTCCTTCTCTCCTCCATGGTAGCCATATGCTGCATCTGGTCAAGCTGCAGGGCAGCTATGTCTCCAAGGATGTCACGCCCTGCATCCTGTTGCACGAATCCCAAAGAGGGAGTGCACGGACCAGGAGGTGAGACCTTCGGGATCCACGCATGGACCACGAATTGCTACCAAACCACAAGCGAGAAAATAAAAGAAATAATTTACTTCCATTAAATACGAATCAGAGTGCGGAAGTCTAACAAACTGTAAAGTCAAATTAAACTATTACTAGCTTAAATAATACAGTTTGATAGAATTCCGCACCCTCATTGGTATTTAATGAATGTAAATTATTACTTTTATTTTCTCGCTTGTGGTTTGGTAACAATTCGCAGTCCATGTGTAGATCTCGAAGGTCTCACCTTGTGATCCGTGCATTCCCACATTGGGATTCGTGCCACGGGATCCGAAGCGTGACAGATTGGTATCAGAGCTTAAGGATTGCTCAGATTAAGGTTGTTAGGAGTTCGATGAACCTAAGTATCACATAGAGGTCTGAAGATAGGAAGAAGGAAAAACAAAGAAGCTAGAAATTGAAACTATGTGCTGATGTGATGACATACCTTGATTGCCCTTTGATTTATTGCATGTTGTTTTAGTTAGTAGAAATGAGGAGGGGGAGTAGGTGATTTAGTGTCTTGAGTCCTATACCTGTGAGGTTGTCTGGTAGATTTGGATGGTGGTTTGTTATCCTAACTTTCCTTCCAGAGTGATGGGATTAATGTAGCTGCAGATACATTAGTCTTTGAACTCTAGATTGAGAGTTAGTGACCACAGAGAGAGTGACAGCGACCATTGTCTTACTATGTTCCATTGTCTGAGACCGTAGTTGTGATTCTCCAATCCTAAGGATTGGAGACTAGTGGAGTCTGTGCTTATACTTTTGTTCATCATTCCCCACGAGATGGGACATGTCTGAGTTGCCCACCAAGTAGATGAACCTTGCTTGTCAGACTTACTGATAAGTGTGTAACACTTGCACTTTTAGACTTATTACTCATGTTTTTCAGTCTTAGAGATGTAATTATGTGAATGAATTAATGCATTTATCTTGTTTTGCATGATGAGGGGAATATAGACTAAAACCAAGTCAATCAAAGCCTTAATTGGATCAAGCTTCAACGCTCTTAAGAGGATATGATTAAAGCTTAAAAATCTAGCCAATTAAACCTTGAAGATGGAGGAGAAAGTCCAAGGAGAATGCCCAAGTAGAAGCACAAAAGACTAAGTCAAAGATCAGTTCAAAAAAACAGAGCATATTTCAGTATTATAGATATAGCCCCTTCAATATAAGTTCGATTGATATGCTATCGGTGTCCCTGGAAAGAAAAAAAGCAGATCTAAGACTTTGTCTCTCATAGCCACATTCAAAGTACAATGGTTTCTGAGTCAAAATCAAGTCGTAGGGGGACTGTTCTGGGCAGTCCGAAAATAAAGCCGAGATTTGGATTTTCTTTGGGAGAATTCTTGCGGGATTAGAGTTCCAATCCTTTTGGGATTGCTTTACCTATATATAGGCACTTTTAATTTCGTTTAGGTGGGAGGCATTAGCCCTAAAATAGATTTAATTCTTGCTCTTAGAGATTCATAGCTAGTTGGAGAAGAAGGAAAAACTGCAGGAACAACAACTACCATTGAAGGTGGCATCAAACTTCACACCAAAGATGAGTTCCATTATTTTTATGTAAAGTTAAATTTCTTGTAGGATATTGATATAAACTCTTTCCAATGTTAATGGTATTAATCTCATGACTTTTTCGATTTTTAATTTAATTGTTTGATGGTTGCATAGTTAGGAGGATTGTTACAAGAGTCGGATTTAATGTTTATAATCAATTTTAATTGAACAATCGGTCAATGTTTTGTTTGGATTGAACCCAAAATTTTCTTATTTTCTGTGATTATAAGAATATTGATTATGCAACAATGCTTATTGATATGATGATTAAGATGGATTTCATAGGCCATGCCTAAGGAAGACGGGTTATGTTACAAATTAGTTAGTTAGTGTAGGTGGACAGTCTGTGCCTACTGAAGATCGGTTATACTTATCCCTTATAATAATGTAAATTCTAGTTAAGAGAATTTGATAGTTTATGCCTAGAGAAGACAGGTTGTTTGGCAAACCATAGTATAGAGTAGTTTAGAGTAGTGTAGTACATACAACTTGTGTTAATCGAAGATAGACTATGCTTATTCCTTATTATGATACCTTTCAGGTGACATTGTAGTAAGCTTTAAGCCACACAAGTCTATTTTCGAACATTGAATTAATTTCCTAATTTCATGAGATCAATCATATTCATCATTAGGTTAGAGGGATCATAAATATTCTACCTTTTATCCTATTCTTTTGGATTCTTTTATTTTATTTTAAATTAGTTTCTAGAAATAAAATCACACACTCCTTCTATCTGTCTACCAATTTATTTAGAATTAATCTGATAAAATTAAGATTCTAAAACCCCATCAGTCCTTGAGGTTCGACACCCTCAACATAGGCATATCCTATTGGGATTCGTTCTATTGCGAGTGGTAATTATAATTCACAAATCAACTTTTGACGCCGTTGCCGGGAACTGGTTTTCAGTTTAGATTGCTAAAATTTGTTAGATTAGGTCTATTTGAATTTTTGGATTTTATTTTATTTTTTTATCCTATTTTACGGCTTTGTGTTATCTGTTTCAAGTACTGTCTGGAGTTTTGTGATCGAGCGCCAAAGTGCAATCGAGCGAATTGCGATCGAGCGCAGGAGTGCGATTGAGCGGGTTGTGATCGAGCGCAATTTCTCAGAAGTGCATAATTGCTTTAAAACTCTTCTAGCAGCCACCACTAGCTAGGTAGTTCTTTTCTTTTAGTTGTTTCAGGATTATTTCCATTACTGGTGTATGTTAGGTAGGCGTTCCTTGTCCCTATCACTCTATCTTGCGACCAAGAATTAAAACGTACTCTTAGAGAACGTGAGGCTTAGTACTTCACATCAAGGAAGAAATTGTCCTACATCGGGATAGTTTTCTGCTATGACTTACGAGCAAGTGAATGCAGCCTACTCCAGACCGGGTAATGATCCATATTCAAACTCTTACAACCCGGGATGGAGGAATCATCAAATTTTTTTATGGCAAGCTCCAACCATGGAAAATTTAGCACCACCCTATGGAATGTATAATCAAGCTCATCCACAACCAATGAATCAATTTTAAAATCCACCTTCTAATTATAGACCCCCTCCTCAACCATATCAACAAGCTCCCCCTCCCCCTAAGAATTCAGCATTTGAGGATAAGGTTCTAGCTGCTCTTAGCTACCTAGAAGCTAACTTTCAATTGTTAAATTCTCACACTCAATCTATAGCAAAACTAGAAACCCAAGTATGGCAAATAGCTAATGCACTTAATCAGAGAGAGGAGGGTAAGCTACCTAGTCAACCGGTGGTCAATCCTAAGTGACAGTACATGGTTGATGGGGATGCTTCTTATAGTTCCCAACATCAACATGAACAAGTCCATGCCATCACCGCGTTGAGAAGTGGGAGGGTAGTAGATAATAGAGAGGGGGAGGACATAGATGAGCTAGTTGACACTTCATTAGAAAGGGTGAGTGAGAAAAGTGAGCCACCTAAAAAATCAGAAGAGGAAAAGGGCAAGGGAGTGAGTGATGAAGTTCCTTCCTCAACCACTCCCACTCTTGAGATGCCATATGAGCCACGTGCTCCATTCCCTAAGCGTCTTAAAGAGCCCTCCTATTTTGGAAAACAATGAGAGAAGATTCAGGATATGATAAACACTTTCAAACAAGTTAAAATCTTCCCCTCCTTGATGCTATCCAGCAGATTCCCTCCTATGCCAAGTTTCTCAAGGACCTATGCACTCAAAAGCGTAGAACAAAGAGTAACATTCCTAAAAAGGTCCGTCTCACTGAGCAAGTGAGCTTCATTATTCAGCATCACATTGCTCCTAAGTTTAAATATGCTCCTACTATCACTTGTCTCATAGGAGACCATCAATTTGAAAGAGCCCTCCTTGACTTGGGAACAAGTGTGAACTTGCTTCCTTACTCGGTGTATTTGAAACTACGTTTGGGAGAACTGAAACCTACATCAGCTGTCTTGCAATTGGCTGATCAATCTCTCAAGAAACCTCGAGGAATTGTTAAGGATGTCATCCTACAGTTGGACAAGTTCTACTTTCCAGTGGACTTTATCATTCTTGATACAGAACCTATTCTGAATCCTGATAGGCACATTCCCATCATCCTCGAGCGTCCTTTCTTAGCTATAGCCAATGCACGTATAAACTGTTGGAGGGGAGTTATGGAGTTATCTTTTGGAAACCAAAGGATTAAATTGAATATTTTCAATACCTCCCTCTCCTAGGATGCAAGTGAGTGTTTCTTTCTTGAAAACTCACTTTCCTAACTTCCTGATACAGGTGATAGTGAGTGCTTTTCCCTCGACACCATTGCTAAATTATTCGAGGAAGCACCCCCATTTATTCCACCTACAGATCTATTAGAGGACATACTTTCCCATTTTAACACGAATGAATTCGACATTGAGTCCTCCATTGAGGAGGTGAACACTTTGTTAGAATCTACGTGTATTCCATTAGATCCTCTATGGAATCCTAAGGTAGAACCACCACCTACCTTTCCTAGCACACCTCCTGGATATTTAGTTGAGTCACCACCTCCCATCGAGTTTAAACCACCTTCGGTTACACTTGACTGTGTCTATCGAGAACCACCTGACATTCTCCCACCTAGTATTGCCTCTAGCTTGGAGAGTAGACATTTGAAAATGTCGAGTGGGTATGAGATGGCCATTAATGGGAAGGTAGTCGACTTTAGGGGATCTGATCCCTTCTTGTGCTTACATGAAAAGAACTTAAAAGACAAATCCAACACTAGTAATGTAATTTACGGGAGAATGGACCCAATTTTGAAAGAGGTTGTGAAGAGGGAAGGCGTTGTATCTTTGTATATGTAAGTATACGTCTGGCTAAAGACGTTAAACTTAGCGCTAGCTGGGAGGCAACCTAGTCATCAGTAGTCCATAGTTAGATTAGATTAGGATTAGTTTGGAGGTTTCTATTTTTTGTACATTACGCTCGAGCATTATTTGTTTACGAGTGCAATTTCTCAGAAGTACAGTTCGTGCCTACCGAAGATGGGTTATACTTATCTCTTGTGATAATGTAAATTCTAATTGAGAGAGTTTGATAGTTTATGCCTAGAGAAGATAGATTGTTTTGCAAACCATAGTATAGAGTAGTTTAGAGTAGTGTAGTGCATACAACTTGTGCTAATCGAAGATAGACTATGGTTATTCCTTATTATGATACCTTTTGGGTGACATTGTAGTAAGCTTGTAGCACACAATTCTGTTTCCAAACATTGAATTGATTTCCTAATTTTATGAGATTAATCATATTCATTTGGTTAGAGGGATCATCAATAATCTACCTTTTATCTTATTGATTTAGATCTCTTTAATTTAGTTTAATTCAGTTTTTATAATTAAAATCACACATTCCTTTAATTTGTCTACTAATTTATTTAGAATTAATCTAGAAAAATTAACAGTCTAAATCCCATCAGTCATTGATGTTCGACACCCTTAACATAGCCCTATCCTACTTGGATTCGTTCTATTGCGAGTAGTAAATATAATTCTCACATCAATTTTTGGCATCGTTGCCGGGGATTGGTTTTCGGTTTCGATTGCTAAAATTGTTAGATTAAGTCTAGTTGAATTTTTAGATTTTATTTCATTTTTTTATTATATTTTACAACTGTGTGGTGTACTGTTTCAGGTACTGTCTGTGAATTGTGATCGAGCGGATTGCGATCGAGCGGATTGCGATTAAGCGGGTTGCGAAAGAGTGCAATTTCTCAGAAGTACAGATTTCGCTTAAAAACACTTCCAGTAGCCACCACCAGCCAGGTTCATTTTATTATTTTATTATTTCCATTACTGGTGTATGTTAGGTAGGCGTTCCTTGTCCTTACCACTTCTACCTTGTGACCTAGATTTAGCACGTACTCTTAGAGAACGTAAGGCCTAGAGAGACTCTAGCTTGGTAGGAGAACATACAACTGTAACAATGGAACCAGAAGAAGAAAAGTGACCCATCTTGCTTAGGGATCATTATATCCCTACTACGTACACCTCTCATTCTTGCCTTCAGTTGCGCAAGTTGCGGCAACTCACTATGAAATTAAGTCCAGCATCATACAAATGCTTCCATCTTTTTATGGACTTAATAATGAGGATGCTTACAAGCACCTCGATGAATTCCTTGAAATCTGTTCTACCATAAAATTGCAGAATTGTTTCAAGGATGCTTTAAGGATTTTCCCCTTTTCACTAAAAGATAGAGCCAACTATTGGCTTAATTTCTTGGAGGTTAATACTATTATATCTTGAGCTCAAATGCAACATGAGTTCTTGAAGAAGTATTTCCCCATAGGAAAGCCTAATCAGATTAGGAGAACTAGCTTCTCCCAATCTCAAGGGGAATCGTTTCATGAGATTTGGGAGAGGCTTAAGGACTTGCTTAGGAAGTGCCCACACCATGCCATCCCAAAGTGGAAACTTGTACAATGTTTCTATTATGGTTTGGCTGGACCACATAGGCACATGGTAGATGATTCATGTAGTGGCACTTTCATGCTTAAAAGTGAGAATGAAGAATGGGTTCTCTTTGAGAATCTTTGTGAAAATTCAACCCAACATGCTTCAGCAAGTCGTAGGATACATGCCCCTAAAGCCCCTAAGGGAGAAGGTATTTTCGTAGTAAGCAATCCTTTGGATGTCAAATCCAAGGTGAATGCTTTATCAAGAAAAAGGACCAACTCATGGCGGTTGATTTTGTTCCTACTACCTCTAGTCCTCCAAGACCCACCCATATTGAGGCGTGTTCACTTTGCTTTAGTACTTTACATCAAGCAAGAAATTGTCCTACATCGGGATAGTTTTCTGCTATGCCTTATCAAGTGAATGCAGACTACTCCAGACCAAGTAATGATCCATATTCAAACTCTTAAAACCTGGGATGGAGGAATCATCCAAATTTTTCATGGCAAGCTTTTGCCATGGAAAATTCAGCACCACCCTATGGAATGTATAATCAAGCTCATCCACAACCAATGAATCAATTTTATAATCCACCTTCTAATTATCGACCCACTCCTCAACCATATCAACAAGCTCCCCCTCTTTCTAAGAATTCAACATTTGAAGATAAGGTTCTAGCTGCTCTTAGCTGCCTAGAAGCTAACTCTCAATTGCTAAATTCTCACACTGAATCTATAGCAAAGCTAGAAACCCAAGTAGGACAGATAGCTAATGCACTTAATAGGAGAAAGGAGGGTAAGCTACCTAATCAACCGGTGGTTAATCCTAAGGAACATTACATGGTTGATGGGGATGCTTCCTGCAGTTCCCAAAATCAACATGAACATGTCCATGCCATCACCGCGTAGAGTGGGGGAGGACATAGATGAGTTAGTTGAAAAATCAGAGAAGGAAAAGGGCAAGGGAGTGAGTGATGAAGTTCCTTGTTCAAACACTCCCACTCTTGAGACGCCATATGAGCCTCGTGCTCCATTCCCTGAGCGTTTTAAAGAGGCCCTCTATTTTGGGAAACAAGGAGAGAAGATTCAGTATATGAAACACGTTTAAACAAGTTAAAATCAATACTCCTCTCCTTGATGCTATCCAATAGATTCCCTCCTATGCCAATTTTCTTCAGGACCTATGCACTCAAAAGAGTAGAACAAAGAGTAGCATTCCTAAAAAGGTCCATATCCCCGAGCAAGTGAGCTCCATTATTCAGCATCACATTGCTCCTAAGTTTAAATATGCTCCTACCATCACTTGTCTCATAGGAGACCATCAATTTGAAAGAGCGCTTCTTGACTTGGGATCAACTGTGAACTCTCTTCCTTACTCGGTGTATTTGAAACTAGGTTTGGGGAACTAAAACCTACATCGGTTGTCTTGAAATTGGGTGATTGATCTCTCAAGAAACCTCGAGGAATTGTTGAGGATATCATCCTATAGGTGGACAAGTTCTACTTTCCAGTGGACTTTATCATTCTTGATACAGAACCTATTCTGAATCCTGATAGGCACATTCCCATCATCCTCGAGCGTCCTTTCTTAGCTATAGCCAATGCACGTATAAACTGTTGGAGGGGAGTTATGGAGTTATCTTTTGGAAACCAAAGGATTAAATTGAATATTTTCAATACCTCCCACTCCCCGGATGCAAGTGAGTGTTTCTTTCTTGAAAACTCACTTT
>JAUPMG010055381.1:0-13735 GCA_031762675.1 Pachysandra terminalis | reverse complement strand
GAGAAGGGTAGTTTGGGAACTTTACACTTTGCTAGAGTGCAAAGTTCCTTAACTGCAATTACTTTTGAGTACAAAGAGGTTTTTGAAACAAAGATTTTTCAAATGACCTTTTTGACATTACTCTTAAAAAGCTATCCTAAGTCCTAATTTTCCCAATAAAGAAAACCTAGAGATATTTTAGGGTTGAGGCCACCATGTAAGGCCACTCTACTAAGGTAAGTAGAGTGGCATTATTGGAGGGGTGTATTCAAAACTTTGGGGGGCCTCCCCTAGCTCCGCCCCCGTGTACTATCTTATTATTATGATTTTCCAAATGTCACTATGTGCATGCAACGCACGTGCATCTAATTAGAATTTTAAAAAGAGAAAATTACACTTTGACCCTTAAGATTTCGACCACTTGTACTTAGACCCCCTAAAGTTTATTAAACTACAATTATCTATATTTTGGCTATCATATTCATAAACTAACGTCGTTCTAAATGTATTCAACATTAGAGTGGGGTAAATATTTAAAATATAAAATGTACATTGACATACACACAAATATAACAAAAAAGACAGTTATGTCTAGTCCCAAAAAAAAAATAGAAAAAGGCGAGGGTTATGCATACAGTTTGGTTAGCGTCAAAGTGTGTCAAAAGAAAAAGAAAAGTGAAAATAATGTGAAAAAAAAAAGTGAAAGTAAGTTTCTTGTTATTGTTTGATTGTTATAAAAAAATTGCATGAAATCATGTAATTGTGCATTTGGTTAACAAGAAAGTCATAAGAATCCTGAACATAATTTTCAATTCTGCCCTTGTACTATAAGTCATATTTATGTTATGTCAAACCGACTTTGATTTGGTTTTGGTTTAATTTTTAGATTTTGGGTTTAACGTAGAACACACAAATCTTTTTCAAAAAATTACACTCAATTTTTAGATCTTTTTAATTAAGTAATAATACTTTTTAATTTATTAATTAATAATATTTTTTAATTATATGTATATATATTGATGAGAAAGGTAATGTTGTAAATATAACTGTTGTGAAGGGCAAAGTTAAAATAAAAAATATTTCTTTTTTATTTGATTCAAAATCCTAGAATGTGTGAAGGAAAATTAAAGTGAGATTTTTGTGCCAAAAAGCTTCTTAAGAAAATAACGAGGCCCACACTATTTTCATTATCCTCCAAACCAAACGTGTAAATTAAACTGCAGCGCACTGCACTACTAATCGAAACTTTTTTTTTTTTTAATCGAAACTTCGAAATATACCATAGAAGTAATAAAACGATTGAAAGAACAATCTACACAATTCTTTCCCTCCCAAATCCCATTTTTGCTCTCCGTTCCTCCATTGCTCTGAGCCTCTCCTCCTTCGAGACATAGGTTTTCCAGACGCTTTCTGGCATTTTCTAGGGTTTCTTGGCTATTTACAGAACTGGATTCTTTATCTTTTCTACGGACAATCTTGCTTTGATGATTTGGCTTTGGCTTACTTTGAGCCTTCAAGGGAGTGGAGGAGGATTCCGGTGGCGGAGCTTCTTCCTTTATTTATTGATATGGCTTTCTTAATTTATGTTCTTGTGGTGTGGTTGGGTTGCTACTACTAGGGCAAGGTTGTTTTTTTTTTTTTTTTTTTTTTGGGGGGGGGGGCGGGGGTGGTGTTTAATGGCATTGGGAGATCTCATTTCGTCTCGGTTCTCGCAATCTTCGACGGTGGTTTCAAGTTATACAGATGAGTTAACGAGTCGCGAAGATGGAGATATAATTGGGCAAAGAAGGGAGTCAGAAGCTGAAAGCAGTAGTGGTGGCAATGCAGCAGACACACCGGCGATGACGGGCATGGCTTATTTGCCACAAACTATCGTCCTGTGCGACCTTTGGCATGAAGAGTTCGAAGCCTTTCTGCGATCAGGCCAGTCTGAAAGTGAATTGGTTGCTAAAGGGCGGCTTAAGGATCGGGTAGACTCTACTTTCCGTCTTTGGCTTCACATTCATTGTACTATTGATTGTTATTTATAAATGTTGCTTTTGGACTAATGTCATAGTTCCTGCTGTGTTTGCTACTTCTTTTTCTTATTTAAATATGTGTGCTCCTGTTCATAATTAGAATTAGTGGTTTTTAAGCTGTATATGGGAAAATTTTCTTGTTTTGATAGAAAATTCAAGGAGTTATTATAGTATTGCTGGTTTATCATTGTTAACTATTACTCCTTTGGTTGTAGCACATTCAGAAGGTGCCTTTTCTTCCCTGCGATCACCAAAATCATCAATGGAAACTAACATACGATCCAAAGACCAGATCATGTTGGCAGGTAATGAGATTCATGTCATTGCCAGCAATTTCAAACTTTATAGAGTAAACTAAAGCTTTCTTAGAATGCTCAAAGTGTCGGGATTTCTGCATTTTTTTCAAATTTTTAGTGGCCAACAAAGGAAGATAAACTCCTGCCTGATTGGTCTTGTAAGTTTTTGCACCATAATAGGTGAAGCCAGAGTTGTCAAAGGTGAATCTGTATGAAACAATCTGATTACCTAGTAGGTTTGTTTAGATGAGGTGTATATCCAGGTATCTGGGCAGTCACGTACCCACAAAACCTATATGGCCAATCATACATTTATTTAGATATGTAAATCTATGTGTCGCTCTCATGTCTAATATTGTATGCAACTACACCCTCTTGAATATTGATTCATAGGATTTTTGCAGTTGATTTTTTATTTTTTATTTATTTTTATTACCCTGGAACAAGCATGTCCAGTTAATCGTGATCAAACCAAAAAGAATCAAACAAAAATTGCAAACTTCCCTTGTTCCACACATGATTTTATGTTTCCCTCAAAATTCCCCTTACATCGATATTTCTCTTATCATGCTGTATTCATGGTAATATTGTGAAGAAGTGAATTTTCCCTAGAGATTTCTCCCCAAAATTCCCTATTCTAGAAAGTACAAAATTTGTCAAAAATAGAAACTTAAACCCTGGTTTCACAGCAGAAGTTTGTATTTCACTAAAATAAGTGAAATATACAAATTAATTGGTTTTCAGAGCAACCATTAATTCCAAACAAAAAGGGGAGTAAAAGATAGAAAGTAGGAGGTCTAGTGGTGGACTCCACCTCACATATTAAGTTTCAGCCCAAAAAATAAATCGCATGGTAAAAAGGCTCTCCTAAATCTAACAGATTTGTTGTGCAGAAACTTAAAATATTAAGAAATTTGAGGGCTGTTATTTTGTTTTGATTGATAACAAAGAATTTTATTGAAAGAGAGAGCAATGTAAAGGATGCTAAGGTTAGCAAGGTTTTAGCTATAGTCAACATTTATGTGCCACTGTGGCAGTCTCCAAGAGTAACCATGCAAGTTAGCTGTCCACAAAATCGCTATAATCACCCACTGCTAGTATAGTTCTTTGATATCCATTTCAATGACCAGTAGCTCAGCCATAGTGGAATCACCAATTCAGAAATGACTGGAAAAAGTATAAATGATCACCGGGGCTTCTGTGGGTTGAAATACCGTCTATGTGGTCTATCCAAAGGGTCCCGTGGTATGGAAGGCTCGGATTGGCCACATCATTGATCCACCTAGCACAAAATGCTGTCATATCAGACAACTAAATGTGGTGATGCAGACCAGAATACCTTTGATCAATTAACAATTAGAAAACAATACGAACTCGGTGGGAAAATTTGGTTGATTTCCTTTCTATGATCATTGTTAATAGTAATGGGTGTTGATGACAATCTCCCCTAAGTTCAATCTTCTTCCACATGAGTCGACTTCCTTATATTCCCTTTCATTCATTCTTAGTCTATCACTTTGTAATAAAATATGGTTGAATTCCTTTTGTCTTTAGAGATGACATAACTCACTGGATATGTTCCAAAAATGTATGTGTTACATTGACCTGGAAAATTCATAGACAGCCCAACTTTGCTCTGTTATTACTAGCTCACACTGGTTTTGAGAATAGATGGAGCAGTAACATGAAACTGTTGAATGGATTAGTTTGTTTTTGATCAGTAACGATGGATGTGTTTTATAAACTGATGAAATCAAATATAACTAGAGATCACCAAGGTGGACATCGCTAACACTACATACAAAGAATAAAAAAGGAATTCTACTAATAGCAATGGGACCATGTTCGACTGCTAAGATCCGCCGACCATGTTCCCTTCATATGTCACACTGTAATACACTGTATGAACTCAAAGCCTCAGGAATATGTCTCGGCTGAATACTGTTTGTCCATCGCTGGTGAAAACCTAAACATAAAAGAGAATGCATTCTAATTTTCTCCCATAAGATTTTCATTATTTGGGACCAAATATAATGCACATTTTACTAGACATGAGGTTCTGACACTAGCATAACATGAAGGCTCTAGTTTACAAAACCTACTGTAATTAAGTGTATAAACTAGGAACAGAAGGGGATCATGTCTAACCTTCTAATTGCCAACCTTAAGAAATGAAACACTTCTTGGCAATTTCATATGCATTCTCATGTACTTCTTATCATGCTGGGCAAACTGCTCTGCCCTTAATAGTTTTTTCCTTTCTTCACTATTGCCATTTCCAGCTATATTTGCTATATCTCTTGAACTATTGCTGGCCTTATATGTTATATTCAAAAATGATTTTTTTCATGTTTACAATTTGCAAATATTTATTCATTGCTTATTGCAGTATGCGTACCTTTTGCTTTGTTTTTATGAGAATGCAATTGGATTTGTGCGTGATGTCATCTGTTACTTTGTATTTCCAGGTTCTGCAGTCGTTCATTACTTCATGATTTCCTTGATTATTCTTTCTTAGATAAAATTCCTGGCCTCCAAAAGGACCGGAAATCACCTCTGGGTGAACTGTACTGGATTTTTACAGCAGTAACTGACACAATTGCTTGGGATGTTCTACCACTTGGTACTTGGTAGTAATATAATTTCTGGACTTTTCTGTTTCTTTTGAAGTTTCTTTTATATACTGTTTGTTTTTCCATATTTGGTTGATCTTGTTGCCAATAATTAATTTTTTCTATTTGTAGAACTTTTTCGGAGATTATTTAGGCAGGACCTCTTAATTGCTAGTCTGTTCCGGAACTTTTTACTTGCGGGGCGAATTATGCGATCTGCAAATTGTTCCCCAATTTCATACCCAATGCTGCCTCCGACACATCAGCATCATATGTGGTAGCTACCTCAAAATACATATGAAAGAAAGTTCTAATCCGTAATTCTGTATTTGCTTTTTCATTTTTCATTCGACTTATTCACATGATGTACAGGGATGCGTGGGACATGGCTGCTGAAATCTGCCTTTCGCAGATAAAATTATTAGATGAAGAGCATAATGCAGAATTTCAGGCGTCTGTTTTGCAAATGAAGTATACTTGTGAAATTTTGTATTTATGTATTGATAATGTGCTGCTTCATAAGCAATATGAATCCATAGTTCTCTGAAAAAAATGGTAGTTAAGTTTTTCTTTCTTTCCTTCTTATGTGACAAACTATGAACTAGAAATGCTTAATGTTTTTCTGGTTTAACATTCAGCCAAGCCCTTTCTTCACAGAACAGCTAACAGCTTTTGAAGCGTGGCTTGACCATGGATCTGAACATAAAAAGCCACCAGAACAATTGCCCATTCTTCTTCAGGTAAGGTGCTCCCTAGGTCCTTATCATATTGAGGATCATATGTTGGTTACTAATTGTTAATGTATTATGGTAACTTAAATGAACATATATATCATTAAAAAAATAAAAAAAAAACTTAAAATGAACACATACGCCATGTTTTAGTACATCGTCAAAGTTGATAATCATTTATTTGATGATGTAGTGTTTGGTTCATGGGAAATCTGGCCATGGTTGTTCAAATCCTATGATTTATGCTTTGAATCTTGAATTTGAATTAAGTCTTAGCATGTGTGATCTGAAACCTAGGTTCAATTCCCTTTTGAGCTAATCCTATTATATGATTTTTATTTGAATACTAAATCCATTGAAATCCTACGACCTACATTGAAATAAAATATCATTGTTTAAATGAAATTCTGTACCCTAATTGCATGAAGATGTGTGCGTTTTTTCTTTGATGTCACTGACAGGTTTTTTTATGGAATATTGCACCTCTGCACGTATGAGTCCTTTTGTTAACATACAAAAGATGTTATCTTAAGAATTCTACATTATTAACTTTTTGGTATGGTAGATAACCTTGCTAAGCATTTCAAAATAATATGCATTACTTATATATTAACAATATGGTACAAAGCTTCAAAAATATAAGGTTAAGAACAAAGGTATGGTGCATTTTTGTGAGGAGTATCGGTGTGGAGTGTCTTCTCCCCTCCCCACAAAGATTTGTGAGAGATTTGCTTGGCCAATGGTGTTTCTTAGTGTTGGGTAAGAACGGTCAAATTTTGTATAGGGTTCTCTTCTTTTGCATTCTTTGGGAGATTTGGGGGGAAATGTAATAGGAGAATTTTGAAGACTCTTGGAGGTGTTCTACCCGTCTCATTGATTCAATTATGGGTACTACGGTGGCTTGGTCAGGGATTCTACCAGAATTCAAAGATTTCTCTTCTTTGGACTTTTTTAGATGGTGGGATACTATTGCTGGGATGTAATGTTTGTTTTTGGGGATTTTTATGTATTAGTGATGCTTTCTCTATTGGGTGGGGTGTGTAGGTTTCTCTTTAGCTTTTTGCTTTCTTGGGTGGAGTGGAGGTTGTTCCCTATCTTATGGAACCGGCCATCTCCCCCCCCTTTTTTTTCCTTTCTTTTGTTTGTACATTCTCCCCTTTTTAATATATTTCTTTGTTATCGATAAAAAAAAAATGAGAACAAACACAAATTCAGAAATGGTTTATGGAAGTGAACGAAGACAAATGAATGAGATTTTAATTACCAGAATGCTGACATGTACTGAGTGAATTATTAAAACAATATTGTCGACTGGTTTAGTTTAAAATTCATGTTTCAGAAGTTAGGTATTTGAGTTGTCAAAATGCTTTTATTTTTCTATGCGAAGAAGATGTACAAGTCGCTGAGAGGATCATAACTTATAAGATAATTTGGTTTCTTAATTCAAAATTATCAATGTCAATGATTATTTTTTATTAACATGATTGCTTGGTTTGCATATTGAATGAACCCAATCATATGGTATTGATAGTTATGTTAATATTTGTTGGTTAAAATGACCAAATTATTCTTTTATCATGTTGAACTTGTAAGTACAACCTCTAACAACATAGTATGCCATACTCATGATTTCATAGGCTTGAGCATTATGAGTTAACTTTGAAGGTTGGTGATGGAGAAAGGAGCTACCTTGTTGATGATTGTTATATGTGTTTTGAGAGCATGGTTTCAAGGATCAGACCGATCCGGTCCGTACCGGGATTGGCCACGACAGGTCCGATCCCAAGCCACGATATAACTATTGTATCAAGTGGCTTTGGATCGGACTGGTCCAACCGATACCGGTATGGACTGGCTGGTAAAACTGGTCCAGTGACCGGTACAACCAGTCCAACTGATCCAAAGGTTTTTTTTCTTCTTAATTTATAAATGGAACAGTCCAACAGGTATCGACCTGGATCAGTCCGGTCCCAACCGGTACCGTCATTCTGGCAGCCGATACAGCAGTTCCGGCGACTGGTCCGGCCGATCCAAATTTTTTTTTAATGGATGATCCAACCTTTGTACCAGATCCAGACCGGCCGCTCTGATCCGTGATCCCGAGACTTAAAACCTTTTTCAGTGAAATCCTTCTTGGTCTTCTTTGCAGTATTTTTTTTTTCTTTTCATAAGTATAGATAAAGTTGTGATATAGTATAAATGATAGAAGTGAAAAAGGATACAGAATACAGTCCTATCCTGACATGTAAAAGTAAGGTCATCCAACTAGATGTCCCCCCCTTCCCCCCCCCCCCCCTTGTTTCTCACTAAATCACACATCTAAAGCTCACCCCACCTATTCATAAAAATTGCAAACTCGACATCACAAAATTCTGAAAAGTTTCTTGCCCCCTGAAAAAGAAGGGCAACAGCTCTACTTCTAAGATCTTCCATCCGCACCTCCTTGCCTTAGAACACTCGCTAGTTTCTCTCTTTCCAAATCGATCAACATATAACATGAGGACATAAATTCCACAAAATATCCGATCTAGTCTTCACCCTCTTCCATCTCCATGCCAACAAAAGCCTAATCAGGTCCTCCGGCATTGCCCAAAAAACACCAAAGCCACTCAAAAAGAAAGACCACAGCTCCATAGCCCAATCGCAATGAAGAAGTAGATGATTAACAGATTAAGCTTGCTTTTTACACATAACACACCTATTGGGTAAGGTCCAATTTCTGGAAATAAGATGATCAACCGTTAATATCTTATCATGAGCTGCCAACCAGACAAAGAAAGACACCTTAGAAGGGTTATGAACTTTCCAGATCGACCTATTGACCATATCTCCACAAAAATTCAGAGAAACAGCTTCAAAAAAAGACTTCACAGAAAATAGCCCATCCCCCCCTCCTCCTCTCCAACACCTTCTATTTGGACAATCACCAAGCCTAACACTCTCCAACTCCAACATGAGAGCACCGGCTGAAACGATCTCCCTATCAAACAACGCTCGTCTGAATCTTAGATTCCACCCAACTTCATTTCCGTCCCTTTGAACAACATTGCATATCCACTCCCCTTTACTCAACGCTATTAAAAACAGATCTCTATATTTTAGAGTGAAAGGTACATCACTACACCAACAATCTTCCCAAAACTTCTCATGATTCTCCCACCCCACTTTGAAATAGGTTCCTCTCCTAAACACTCTAGAAACTGACTCAATGGCCTTCCACAAACTCACCCCATAAGAAGATATAATGGGTTCCACCTCTCATCCCCCCTGCCAGCATCCAAATTTCTGACCAATAACTTCTCTCCAAAGACTACCCCCTTCTTCCCCAAACCTCCATAGCCACTTCCCCAACAAGGCCTTATTGAAATCCCCAAGTCTTTTGATATCAATCCCTCCCCTATCTCTAGATCTGCAAACCAGATCCCAATGAGCCATCCAACTTAATCGAGTCAAAATGTAAGCCATCCAACTTTGGCCTATAAATCTCCTCCTCAACGAACAAATTAGAATAAAAGTCCACAATTTCAGCTCTGATCTTCACTTCGTTCTCAATTAAAGACCCATTCACTTCTAGTCTCTTGATGGTATTAACCCGGTTTCTAGCATTAGCCATTGGTTAAAGAACTTAGTATTATTATCTCCAGCTTTCAACCCAAGGGCTCTAGACTTTTGTCTCCATGAAATTTCTTCACACTTTGCCAATCTCTTGAATTCCACCTTCAACCCTTCCCTATCCACCCACTCTATGGTTTGCAAAGGGGTCAACTCTTCTTTCATATCCAACTCTTCAATCGAGCTCACTCTCAATTTCACATCCACCTTCCCAAAAATCTGCTTGTTCCAATCCTTCAAAGCAATCTTCAAGGCTTTGAGCTTACTGCAGAAAATGAAACTAGGAGTATCGTTTACTTTGTAATCCGCCCACCAATTTTTAACAAAGGGTAAGAAGCCTGCATCTTCCAACCACTTATTTTCAAACCGAAATGGTTCTCCCTGACTACACGTAGACCATCCCTTCAACAAAATAGTCACATGGTCAGAAGTTATGTGAGGAAGAGAAGAAGCCTGCACAAGATGAAATCTATCAATCCAACTCTGTGATACCAAGAACCTGTCCAACTTAGAGAGGGGAAGTGTTCTCTTGATTACTAGACCAAGTATAGGAAAGATCGTGAAGGGGAACATCCACCAACTCATTAGCATTTATAAAATCTGAGAAAGCCCTCATATGGCTAGAAATATGATTTCAACGAAGCCTCTCGGAACAGAATCTAATAATGTTAAAATCCCCACCGACACACCAAGGAAAAGGCCACAAACCCTTCACCCTCTCCAATTCCAACGAGACCCTCTGAAGACCCCCCTTATTTGTAGGACCATAAACACCCGAAAGCGCCCATTCAACATTAGAAGATACGTCCTTAAACAAGATTGAGATAGAAAACTCGCCCACTCTCTTATCTACCAATGTAACAAAATCCTTCCTCCACCCTACCAAAATTCCTCCCTTTGCAGTGTTGCCACAGTGGACTTTAGCATCTCTCATTTGAAACTCTCTGGTTCCTTCTAAAATGATTTTTTTTTTGGACAGTTACTTTGGACAAGATGCTCACAATTGATAATCTCATTAGTAGGAAGTGGCTTTTGCCTAATAGATGTTTGTTGTACAAATCAGATGTAGATTTGAGGATCATCTCTTATGTCGTTGTCCTTTTTTTTTTCCATTTTGTGGAGTTTCTTTTTGCATAGATATGGAGTAAGCCTAATGCTTAAGTCTTTGTGATCTTCTGGGTTGCATGGAAGGAGTGTTGACGGTCATATTCAACAAAGAGAATGATGTCATGAAGGTGAAGATGCAAGTGTTAAGTCTACTGTTTCATGGGACCTCTATGTCAATTGAGATTCAGGGACTGAAAGTTTTATGCTTTTGGTGTTTGGCCCTCTGTTGTTTTTGCTAGGTCTTCTAATTTTAGCTAGTGCATTTTTGTTGGTTAGCTTCATTGTGTAAAAATTGTCTACTGCAGAGTGGCCCATTTCTTGTAAAGATTAATACAATTGCACTTATCAAACAAATAAAATAAAAGAAGTAAAGGCACAAGTGGAGGGCATGTGTGGTGATTGGGCTTTGTGGAAATGTGTGATGGCGAATAACGAAGAAGGGAGTGGAAACTTAGTAGGCTGTTGGGAGGGAGGGAACTAACTACTAAGCTATTGGGAGGGATGGAGAGAGGGGAAACTTGCTACAGGCTGCTATAAGGGCAAGCCCACCAAAAAACAAAGCTTTAATAAAAGAAGCGAAAACAAGGGTGGGAGGGAGGGAAAACTAATTACTGTGCTGCCAAAAGGGCAAGCCCACCAAAAAACAAAGCTTTAATAAAAGAAGCGAAAACAAGGGTGGGAGGGAGGGGAAACTAATTACTAGGCTGCCAAAAGGGCAAGCCAATCAAGAAAAACAATCACAATAAAAGAGATGAAAACAAAAGAAAAAAGGAGAAGTCTATATGATTGCTCTATGTTCTGTAGTTATCATATATTCTTTGTGCTGTTTAAATGGTTATATGTCAATCACTTCTTTATGATCTTTGTGAGTATGAAAAGCTGTTAATGGTGATTATATTACTTTTTAAAAAAATGAAATTATATATGCTATGATCGATTTGGTCTTCATGGGCTGGTTTCTAAATTCTTACTTTTCCTCTTGAAATGTTTTTTCTTCATAACCATGTTGACTTGTTTATATGCTCCATGGTTTTCTTTATAATGTGATACCTTATTTGTGATTTTACTTCCCTTTGGTTGTCATGCCTAAATTTCAAGCTCTCTTTGTTTCAGGTTTTGCTTAGTCAATACCATCGATTTCGAGCACTAGTGCTTCTTGGAAGATTCCTTGACATGGGACCTTGGGCTGTAGATCTGGTAATTTGTTGATACTTTGTTCCAATCATAGTATATGCCTGGATTCTATTTACTATTTTAATTTGTTTTGATGGATAACACAAAACTTTATTACTACAAAGGTGATAGAACATACAAAGGAGGGCTCTCAGAGTGAGCCAGTGAAAAGAAAAAAAAATACAATCAAAAGAGGATCAACATGATAGCCAAAATCGCCAAAAAGAAGTACAAAGGAATCACCTTGCCCCATCAACCTTCCCCAAGTAGCGTCTCCTTTGAAGGTTTATCAGTAAATAAAGAATCCATGTGAACTCCTCCCTTGGCTACAGTATCATCCATCTCATTGGCCGACCTTGGCTCAAGCAAAAAAATATGATGGTCAAGCCACTAGCCAAGGCAAGATCAACCAAGGTAGATTAATTAGCCTTCATGAACTCTCATATGAGATGCAATCCAAGAGATGACCAATGTATTAACTAGCTCATTGGACCTTGGCACATGAGACAACACGATGTTTAAGCCGCTAACCAGGGCATGATCAATCAGTGTAGATGAAATAGCCTTCACGCACTTTAGAACTTGTCAGTGATGACCAATGTATTAACTAGCTCATCGAACCTTGCCACATGAGAGAACACGATGTTTAAGCCGCTAGCCAGGGGCCCAGGGCATGATCAATCAATGTAGATGAACTAGTCTTCATGCACTTTAGAACTTGTCAGTACTGCACATATCTCAGCCCCAACTGCATTGCCATCTCCTATAGGACCAGCAAATGCTTGGAGAATGACTTGAGTGATCCTTGAAAATGCTGTCGACTAGAAGGCCTGGGTTCTGTATCGATTCCGTCAAAATTGAGCTTGATAGTTGCCCTCCAAACCAGTTGGGACCTGTTAGTCGGAGGGGATCGCAAAGCATTTGTTACCCAACTCCTAATAATTTCCGATACTGGAATGTCTCTAAACTCCAGTAAGGTATATATCCACCCACCAGTTCCATGATGGCGTTTATGACTTTCTGAATCCTGCACCCACACCCTCAAATATCTGTCTAGTCCTCTTTCCTCATACGGACCAAAGGATAGCATCATAGTGTTTAAACTCGGTTCTCGGCTCGGGATCTGCCGAGACGGACCGGCCGCATCTAATTAAAAAAAAAAAAAAAATCTCATGGATCGTTCCGATCCAGACCAAGATCGGAACGATTCTGTTTTTTTGTGTTGTTCTCGGATCGGGACCAACTCGGGGATCGGACGATCCTTTACACTATGGATAGCATAGCAACAGGTCTTGTACATCATCACCCCTCTTCCCTAAAGCAAGGAATCACCACTGATCAATTAATGAGCTAATCTCCTCAACAAAACTCAACCCATTTGGATCACCCAAGGAAGAAGCAATAGATGTCTCTGGCTAATCCAAAATGGATAAATAGGTGGTTGATAGACTCTCCTTGTCTTATGCACGTAAAGCAGACCTGTGGTGACACAGGTAGACACTTTCTTCTTTTATGGATAAAGGTATTGATTTGAAGAAAAATGTGTTAGAAATAACGAGGGTTATTATTGTAATGTGTAATTATTCGAGGAAGGAGAAGAATTTAGACCTAAACTGGACGGGCTGCTTTTGGACAGTATTTCTAGAGGGGAGGCTAAGGGTCTGGATAATATGTTCTCTGAGGAGGAGGTTTGGGCAGCGGTTAAGGAGATGAAGGGGGATAAAGCCCCCGGTCCGGATGGTTTCACGTTGGCCTTCTACAAGTGTTGTTGGGATATTTTGAAGGGGGATGTGATGGGGGTTTTTGCCGAATTCTTTGCCTCTGGTAAGTTGGTCAAGAGTGTGAACACTACTTTTTTGGCCCTTATCCCTAAGAAGAATGGGGCTTCGGATATTAAAGATTTTCGTCCAATCAGCTTGGTTGGGAGCTTATATAAGATTATAGCCAAAGTTCTATCTAATAGACTTAAGAAGGTGGTGGCGGGTCTTGTAAGTTGGAATCAAAGTGCCTTCTTGAGGGGGAGACAAATCTTAGATGGAGTGTTGATAGCTAATGAGTGCATTGATTCGGTTTTGAAGAAGAAAGATAAAGCTTTGGTTTGTAAGGTTGATATGGAGAAGGCATACGATCATGTGAATTGGGATTTTTTGTTGTACATCTTGGTTAAAATGGGTTTTGGTCCTAGGTGGGTCTCGTGGATCAAGTTC